>JADLZL010003627.1:0-203801 GCA_015844335.1 Chrysopogon serrulatus | reverse complement strand
TTATGGTCGATATCATGTTATATTGAGCATTAGTTGATGGTATAAAATAGGCGTTAAGGACCGTCACCACCCACCCCCTCACGAGGCCTCGGCACAAGGAAGGCCACCGGGGGCTCGGGGCCTCGGACCGGGGGAGAGGAAGACGCTCACGACCCCTTCACGTGTAGGGGCACCCTTTGTAAACCCCATCCTCCCCTTACGGCTATAAAAGGGAAGGACGGGGGCCCTTAGTGGGCAAGCTCTCACTAGCACGATATTGGCATTCCACTCAATCAACCACGAGACTTGGGACCAGCGCCCTCTCTCAACCGCTTGTACACCCCTACCTACAGGCACCTAGGTGCAAGATAATACAAGTCATCCTCCCCCCACTGGACGTAGGGCCTTCTCTTGCCCGAACCAGTATAAAATCCTTGTGTCCATCTTGCACACCTTTCAGAGTTGGGAGCACGCTCCATAAATTTACTAGTTGGCGCTAGGACCACCAGTTCTAGCACCGACAGTTGACGCGCCAGGTAGGGGAGCTGTGCGTGTTTTTCCGCCTCTTCCCGCCAAAACTCGAAATGGCCAACGATAGGCGTGATGAGGTGTCTCGAGGCGCTTTCGGCCCCAACTTTCCCCACCACGCCACTGGGCTGGGTACCGTGATCCGGTTTGGGGATGTCGAAGTTCGTATCGCTGGGCACCCGGTACGACATGGAGCTCCCTTCCACCCACAGGTCTCGGCCAGGCTCACGGCCCCGTCATGGGCCGACGCGGGGAACCCCGCAGCGCACGTGCCCGCCGTGCTCGGCGGCGCGCGTCATGCCGCCGAAGGGCCTGGAGGATCTGGCTTACGCGCCCAATTTGCCGACGGAGGCCGCCCCGATGCCTCGCGACCATTCCACACCTCCGCTGCCCGGGTCTCACCAACGCTGCCACCACGTATGCATCGTTGGTCTCCAACAGCTTGGGGCCTATGATGAGCTCCCCGGCCACCAGCTGCGCCTCGTCCGGGGTCTGGACACGTCCGCTCCAGCCGCGTCCTACCCCGACTTTGAGGGGCACCGGAACCAAGTGGGCGGGAGTAGACCATTCCGGGTCCCACTATGTCCATGCAATACAGCGCTACCTGGAGGCCACGGAGCCCCGTGGGCTAATGCCGGCGCACGCATTCGCCTTCGGGTACCCCGACTCGGACTCATCGGACAACATGTACGACCCAACCCGCGAGTGCTTTCACGTGGAGATCGACGATCTCGGCGACGGCGGTGACGGCAACGACGACGGCGACCAGGACCACGACCCCAGGCATACCGCCCGGGCCGAGCCCGGCAGGCGCAACGTCTCAGGACCCGGCCCGTCCAGGCCCGTGGGCCGGGAGCAGTAGACTCCGCCACGCATGGGTCCCCCGAGGGGTAGTGACCCGACGGCCACCCCTCGGGCCACCCCACCACTATCGAAAGTCATCCGAGGGGATAAGCTCGAGCATGACCGCCTTACGCTACGGCTGGCGGAAGATAGATGCCGGCGTGGCGCCCGATGGGAACGAGCCGAGCCCCGCTGCGGAGCAAGCAGCAAAGGGACGTCTGCTAGGATGCGTCAACGATGAGGAAGGGGAACATCCCCCATCTTCCAGCGTGTTTAAGCGAACGTCGCTGGCAGCGGCCCTTACTCCTCCTCCGTCACGGGAGCCGCCGGGGGGCAATTCGAGCGATGCGAGGGCTACCCCTCGAGACCGCGGGCGGTCAGCAGGGCCAGCTCACCCTCACGCCTTGGGCGCGAGGGACGGGGGAAGCCGAGGTCCGTCCTCGGAACAGGCGAGAAGCCTCGGTCCATCAGGGATCCGTCGTGAAGGCCGGTCCGCGAGCGCATTCAAGATAACCGCGGTAGCCGCGACGACGGGCGTGCACGCAACGTCATCAACAATGCCGCGAGGAAGCCGGAGCACGGGCTGGACGACCGCCCGCCGTGCAGAGGCGGCAGCGGGAAACAACAGCAGCGAGGACCATGACGACGCCGATCCCCGGGGCCTCGTGCCTTCAGCGTAGATCCGCAACGCTCGGTTCCCTTTCGGTGATTCGCCAGCCGGCCAACCCTCACAAGTACTCAGGAGAAAGCGAACCCTGAGGGTATGGCTCAGCGACTGCCGCCTGGCGTGCCAGCTGGGCAGCGCGGACGGCAACCAGGCATCATCCCGCAGCCTTCCCCTTCACCTAGGCGATTCAGAGAGCTTAGCTGAGAAACATCTCCCCGCCCACCCGATCCGCGACTGGTTCGATCTGGTCAAGGTTTTTTGTAGGGGAACTTCTAGGAGAACACATACGTGCGCCCCCTGAGAACTCGTGGGATCTTCATGGCGCTACCGCCAGGAAGTCCGATGAGTCATTGCGGGGATTTTATCCGGCGCTTCTCAAGAAGTGCACCGAACTGCCCAGGCCGTGGCGGCATCGCCATCATCCAGGCCAGCGTTCCTTGACGGCATGACCTGCAAGGAACTCGTCCACGCCCAGGGCCGGAAGATGCCAACCACCGCCAACGAGCTGTTCGAGGTGGCGACCAACTTCGCCTCCGGCGAAGAAGCGGTGGGAGCGATTTTTTTTTCACAATGGCAACGACAAAGGAAAGCGGAAAGAGGGAGATGCCGGGGGACGCATCCCGCAACCCCAAGAAAAACAAGAGGAACAAGCGGAAGGGGAGGAAGGGCAAGAAGGAGGCGGACTACGAGGACGATCTCGTCGGCCGCGGCCGACCGCAAGGCCCCCGAGGTCCCCGGGGCCGGGGCCTTTGACGACATGCTCAAGAAGCCCTGCCCTTTCCACAAGTTCCCCGTCAAGCACACCATGGGGGAGTGTGACTTGGCCTGCCGTTTCTACCAGAAGCTGCCCCCGCCCGAGGACAAGAAAAAGAAGGAGGAAGAGGGCAAAGGCAAGGGATTCCCTGAGGTCCACGACGTCTTTATGATCATTGGGGGGTTGCCGGCGAACCTCACCCCGCGCTAGATCAAGCTGGCAGAAGCACCGGAGTCTTCTCGGTGCGCCAGCCACTCCCAAAGATCTGCCGTGGTCCACCGACGCCATCATGTACAACCTCGACGACCATCCGCTCTACGTGCCAAACCCGGAACGGTACCCGCTCGTGGTCGACCCCATCATCGGCAACGTGCGGCTCACCAAGGTGTTGATGGACGGCGGCAGCGCCCTCAACATCCTCTACTCTGAGACCCTCAGCCCGTTGGGGATTGAGTGCCTGGCCCCTCGGGAAGATCGACCTCCCGGTCTTCTTCGGGACGCCATCGAACTTCCGCAAGGAGGTCATCACCTTCGACGTGGTCGACTTCCGAGAAACCTATCATGGTATCCTCGGACGTCCCGCATACGCAAAGTTCATGGCCGTCCCCAACTACACCTACCTCCTCCTCAAGATGCCGGGCCCAAACGGTGTCATCACCATTGGGTCGTCCTACGAGCACGCATTCAACTGCGACGTCGAAGCGATCGAGCACGCTGAAGCCATGGCGTTGTCCGAGGCCCTCGACGCCAAGCGCCACGCCGGCACTTTCGAGCCGTCTAATGGGGTGAAGGAGGTGCCGCTGGATCTGAGCTCTCCCTCCGGCAAGACGGTGAAGATCTCAGGCCTCCCTCGACCCTAAATAGGAATTTGTGCTCGTCGACTTTCTCCGCGCAAACATCGACATCTTCGGCGTGGAGTCCCTCGGACATGCCGGGGCATTCCGAGGGATGTCACCGAGCACTCCCTTGATATCAGGGCCGGATCCAAGCCGGTGAAGCAGCGTCTGCGCCGATTCGACGAGGAGAAGCGCAGGGCCATCGGTGAGGAGGTGAACAAGCTTTTGGTGGCCGAATTCATCAAGGAGGTGTTCCATCCCGAGTGGTTGTCTAATCCTGTACTGGTTAGGAAGAAAGTGGGAAGTGGAGGATGTGTGTAGACTACACAAGCCTAAATAAAGCATGTCCGAAGGTTCCTTTTGCTCTACCACGTATTGATCAGATAGTTGACTCCACCTCGGGGTGCGAACTCTTATCCTTTCTTGATGCCTACTCCGGTTACCACCAAATCATGATGGAGTCCGACCAGCTCGTGACTTCCTTCATCACGCCTTTTGGTATGTACTGCTACGTAACGATGCCCTTCAGGACTCAGAAACGTCGGAGCCACGTACCAACGGTGCATGCTCGACGTCTTTGGGGATCACATTGGAGGGACCGTGGAGGCTTACGTAGACGATATCGTTGTCAAAACCAAGAAGGCAGACGACCTCATCGCCGACCTTGAGATTGCCTTTCGGTGCCTTAAGGCCAAAAGCGTCAAGCTCAATCCTGAGAAGTGTGTCTTCGGGGTCCACCGAGGCATGCTCTTAGGATTCATTGTCTCCAAGCGCGGCATCGAGCCCAACCCAGAGAAGGTGACCGCGGTGACTAGTATGGGGCCGATCAAGGATCTGAAGGGGTCCAACGGGTCATGGGCTGCCTTGCGGCTCTTAGCCACTTTATCTCACGACTTGAAGAGAAAGACCTGCCCCTGTACCGCCTCCTGAGGAAATCGGAGCACTTCTCCTGGACCGCCGAGGCCCAGGAGGCTCTCGACAAGCTCAAAGCTGCCCTTACCAGCGCCCCGATATTGGTCTCTCCAGCCGAAGGTGAACCTCTCCTCTTGTACGTGGCTGTGACAACCCAAGTGGTTAGCGCGGCCATTGTCGTTGAAAGACAGGAGGAAGGCCACGCCCTGCCGATCAAAAGGCCGGTTTACTTCATCAGTGAGGTGCTGTCCGAGACCAAGATCCGCTACCCGCAGATCCAGAAGCTACTCTACGCCGTGGTCCTGACTCGACGCAAGCTCCGGCACTACTTTGACGCCCACCCAGTGACGGTGGTCTCCTCTTTTCCGTTGGGGGAAATCCTCCAGAACCAGAAAGTCTCAGGACGGGTCGCCAAGTGGTCCGTCGAGCTCAAGGGAGAGATTCCCTCCTACGCGCCGAGGAAGGCCATCAAGTCCCAAGTCTTGGCGGATTTCCTCATGGAATGGACCGACACCTAGCTTTCACCACCTCGGATCCAAGCGGAGTACTGGACCATGTACTTCGACGGGGTCCCTGATGAAGACCAGCGCCAGCGCCGGCCTCCTCTTCGTCTCGCCCCTCGGGGTACACATGCGGTACATCGTCCGCCTTCATTTCCCTGCTTCAAACAACATGGCAGAGTACGAGGGCCTCCTCAACGGCTTGAAGATCGCCATCGAGCTCGGCGTCAAGCGCCTCGACGTCCGAGGGGACTTGCAACTCGTCATCGACCAAGTCATGAAGGACTCGAGCTGCCACGACCCAAAGATGGATGCGTATTGCAAGGCTGTGTGTGGTCTGGAAGACAAGTTCAACGGCCTCGAGCTCAACCACATTACCGAGGGTACAACGAGGCCGCCGACGAGCTCACCAAGATTGCGGCTGGAAGGGCTCCCATCCCCCTGGATGTTTACACCAAGGATCTCGTGGCCCCCTCCATCAGCTTCAAAGATCAAGGCGCAGCGGCAGACGACATGCCCGACCCCCCTCGAGGGCTATAGTAGCGTCCGAGGCCGAGGCCCCCTTGGCACCCGACGCGAGGTCATGGAGCTTGACGAGGAGGATCCCGAAGCCGATCCTAAGCAAGACTGGAGGAAACCGTACCTTGATTGGATCGTCCGAGAGGTGCTCCCCGAAGACTTCAACCAGGGCCGACGCATCGCGAGAAGAGCAAAGTCCTTTGTCGTGGTGGAGGACGAGCTCTACAAGCGAAGCCTCTCGGGAGTCTTGCAACGATGCATCTCTACCGAGAAGGGCCTGAAGCTAGTCCGCAAAATCCACGCTGGCGTCTGTGGGCACCACGCCGCTCCCTGTTCCCTTGTCGGCAGTGCCTTCCGGCAGGGCTTTTACTGGCCAACCGCAGTCACCGACGCTACCCATGTAGTGCGCATCTGCGAAGGCTGCCAGTACTACGCGCGCCAGACGCACTTGCCGGCTCAGGCACTCCAAACCATCCCCATCACATGGCCATTCGCCGTGTGGGGGCTGGACCTTGTAGGACCTCTCAAGAAGGCACCCGGGGGCTTCACCCACTTGCTGGTCACCATCGACAAGCTCTCCAAGTGGATCGAAGCACGCCCCGTTACCAATATCCGATCTGAGCAGGTGGTGCTGTTCTTCACCGACATCATCCATCGCTTCGGGGTCCCAAACTCCATCATCACCGACCACGGCACCCAGTTCACGGGGAAGAGGTTCTGAGACTTCTGCGACAGGCACCTGATACGTATTGTCTGGTCCGTCGTTGCCCATCCCCAGACGAACGGACAAGTAGAACGCGCCAATGGTATGATTTTGCAGGGACTCAAACCTCGGATCTTCAACAAGCTCGACAAGTTCGGCAAAAGGTGGCTCGAGGAACTTCCCTCGGTCCTTTGGAGCCTTAGGACGATGACCAGCCGGGCCACAGTGTTCACACCTTTCTTCTTGGTGTACGGCACCGAGGCCGTGCTCCCCACCGACTTGGAGTTCGGTTCTCCAAGGCTCAAAGCCTACGATGAGCGGCGCAACCAGATGGCTCGGGAGGATTCACTGGATATGCTTGAGGAAGCCAGGGACGCCGCCCTTCTACACTTGGCTAGATATCAGCAATCCCTTCGACGCTACCACGACCGACGGGTCCGAACCCGAGACCTCAAGGAGGGCGACTTGGTGCTGCGTCTTCGCCAGGACAACCGAGGCCGCCACAAGCTCACGCCGCCATGGGAGGGCCCCTACATCATCGCCGAGGTCCTCAAACCGGGCACTTACAAGCACGCCGACGAGGACGGCCAAATCCTTAACAACGCTTGCTACATCCAACAGCTACGTCGCTTCTACCCTTAAAATTTCCAAGCTTTGTACATACTTTTGTACCTCACATTTTTTCCAGAGAAATGAAAGCAACAAGCACTTGTTCATTTTTTTTGCAAACGTAACACACATCCGAGGCCCTCGGGGGCTAAGGACCCCAGTCACAATAACACTCCCGAAAGAGTTGAGTGAGACTCAGTTTTGACATACCAAAACCGAGCCTCTCTCGGGGGCTAGAAAGGGGGGAACCCCCTCCTGAAAGGCACCCCAAAAACACTTCTCATTTTTCCTCGGTCGTTCTTCACAAATTTTCGTACCCAAAGTCTCGAACACTTAGGAAAGAGCAATTAGAGAAAGTCATCCCGAACCTAGGGCTAGCTGAGCCGCGAGGCCACCTACGCCCATGTGCTACGGTACCTCTACTCGCCACCCTCGGCCAAGGGAGGACTTCAGCCATTGCGAGAGGGTTGTTCTAGATGTCAGGCTCGGCAGAGCTGCGAGGCCACCCACGCCCACGGGCTATGGTACCCGTACTTGCTACCCTCAACTAAGGAACGACTCCTAAATTCAAAATAGTCTCGCAAGACTCTAGCCTAAGTGCGGATCGGGATCGAAAAGGGCGCGAAAAATAAACGAAAACGCCACCACAAAACACAAGGCCACGATGGGCCATTAGCACGAGTGCTCACAAAAGAAACCAATATAGTTTTTTACAAGGGCACTCTGGCCCGAACTGCAGAACCTACCGAGGGGCGTCCGGCCCCCCACCATCTCGGCAGTGGCGCCCGTGGCATCGGCGTCGGCTTCAACCGCGGGAGCGGGGGCGGCGGGCGGGCGAGAAGATTCCGACCGGCGCGGACGGGGCCCCGCTCGCCTCGGCCTCCTGGACGAGCTCGGCAAGCACCTCACTCTCACGGCCCACTTCCTCTTCGGCCACCACGAGCCCCTCGGAGATCCGGGGGAGATCAAGCTCGTAGTGGGACATGGTCAGCGCGAGTGTATGCGACACGTCGATCCGGCGGCGTCGAGGCGCGCGCCTCCATCCGCCTGGGCAGCGCAGCCAGTCGCCCCAGCGGACTGCTCCCAGCAGCGTCACCAGCCTTGACCTCAGCACAGACGGCCACAACCTTCTGCGATAAAGTGTCGAGCTCGCTCTGTGCTGAGTTGTAGGCCGCCTGCGACGCGACGAGGCTCGCATCCAGCTCCGACACCTTCCCCCTCGGGCCTGTGATAGTCTGAGAGTCAAACTCCGTGACGAGGCAGTAGAGGCACGACGTACAGGTATGACGCTTACCTTCCCGCTGGTTACGAAGGGTCTCGGCCTTGGACACCGCCTGCAGGAGTTCGACACTCAACAAGGCGTTGTCGTCGCTGAGGAGCTGGTGGTCAGTCTCTATGGTCACCAGCCTCTCAGACAAGGCCTGGACGGAGTCAGCCGAGCGGGTAACTTCAGCCCTCATCACCTCCCTCTCGGCCCAGAGTCGGTCGAGGTCCATCGCATGTTTTGCCACAATCCCCTTCGAAAGAGTGGCCTCTTCACGCGTCGTCGAGACCTCGTCCTTCAGGTCTGAGACGAGGAGACGGAGCTTCTCGATCTCCTCGTCTCTGGCCGACAGGGATGTGCTCAGCTGGGCCATGAGCTCCTTCTGGCAATGGAGCTCGCTGGTAAGGCCGGCCCCCGCCCAGATGAACTCCAATTTCGGCCGGGACACCTGCGCCAGCTCCTGCAGTAATCGAGCCCAATCATTCAGCCATCAAGAAAGAGCTCTTATGACAAGAAAACCGCGGGAGTCGGCTTACCTTTAGCACATTAGGGAGCTCTGTGGGCAGGATCGATGAGAGAGTCCTAAGCGATCTCTCGGTCAGCTCCTGGCACTTCCCGCTTGTTCCCACAGGTGCCCCTCCACGGCGTCGTCCAGCACATAGACCGGCCGCCCCTCGGGGTCCTGACGGTCCGTCCAGACTAGCCGCGGCGCCTTCGCGAGCTCCCTGGAGCCGGTGGCCTCTTGACCGAACGACCCCTCGGCCTCAACAGGCCCCTCGGCCAGCGACTTTCCCGGCTTCGCCACCGGAGGAAGTTGCGTCCTCGGAAAGCGCCCCCTTCCCCCGCGCGTCCGCGGCCTCTTTCGAGGAAGGAATCTCCACCACCTCATCGGCCACGACTCGGGCGGGGGGATGGAAACGGCGTCTGTTCCCCCATGGCCACGTCTGCAGCCGCGGCCTCAGCACCGCCCCTCGACATGCGGCACCTCGGCGGCACCTTTCGCCTTTGCGGCGGATGTCCTCGCCCGTATCCTCGTCGCCGGCCAAGGGCCTCCTTTGGCCGGGCGGCACCTCGGCCGCACCTTTTTCTCTCACAGGCTGCGCCTGCCTCTGGGGCAGCCCCGAGGCTCGCGCTTCCCTCGCCCCGGCCCGGCCGCCACGCGGAAGCGGAGCTCGGATCCCAGGCCGCCCTCGCGCTTTAGGCCGCAAGGGCAAGAAGGGGGAGCGTCGAGGAAAAAAGAAAGAAAAAACAACCACGGAAGACAGGTCCCGAGGCCGAGCGACACTTACCCGGCAACCGGCACCTTGATCTTGACGCCCGCCGAGGCCGCGCCCAAGACGGGGGCCTCGGGCGCCCGTCGTCCTCACCCCTTCATCGGGTGTCCGACCCCTGCCCCTCGGTTCGCTTCCCGCCGCCTCGGGCTGCCTCGGGGGGCGGAGCTGATTCCGCTCGGAGCTCACCGGCCCGGTTGGCCTCGGAGGGCTGCGCCTCTCCCTTGTGAGAAGTCACGCCTCGGCCGTCCCCGCACCCCTTCGCTCGGGCGGGGGGTGGCCTCAGCTGCTCTCTTCCCCCACGGCGTTCCACCTCCCCCCCTCGGGAATATCGTGGCCTCGGCCTCACCGCCGGCCCTCGGCTCGGACGAAGCCGAGGGCCGGGCTGGCGGCGGACTCCTCCGCCACCCTGGCGCCTGGCGCACCACCGGGGAAGATTGGGGGCTGCGACGCCTCCCCTAGCGCACCTAGCCCCAAGAAGCTGCCGCAGTCGTCATCGTACCACTCCTCCTCCTCATCGTCGTCGTCATAAAGCCACCGTCGGTGGTGTCCGACCAGCGTCTCCTCTCGATGGAGTCCCTCCTGCTCTGGCGGCGCCGGCACCCCGCCAGTCCTCTCTCTCCCACGCTTGGGACGTTCCGCTCCCTCCTGCTCTCCTTCTTCTTCTTCCTCGCCTCCGCGTAGGCCCCATTGGCCTCTTTCTCCTCGCGGAGATTGGGGGCTTGACGCCGTCGACCTCCCTAAGAGCCCCTACGAGACAAAAGGCAAGGATAAAGACCAAAGAAAGGCATGGGGAACGCGTATCAGGCACAGGTATGAGCCTTACCACATGGAGGTACCCCTTCTCAGGCCGCATCACGACCTTGTACACCAGGACGGGGTCCGCCGCCGCCGCCTTGTTCATCCGCTCGAGGATCTCTTTGTTGTCGAGGTCCTCGGGCGCCATCCTGATGCCCTCCCAGGCGTTAGCGTCCCTCATGTCGTACATGGAGTACCGCCTCAACATAAGGGGCAGCACCCGCCGCTTGGAAACCGGGCGTCACCACCGACGCATCCAACCCCGCCTGGGTCAGATGCTTCAAGGCGGCCAGCACCTTCCTCAACGGGGTCACCTTCTCCGAGATCAACTCCTTCTTCCACGACGGTGGCTCTACGTCAATCGACTTCCCGGTGTAGGCCGGGAGGTGGTTGTAGTCGTTGCGGAGGTAGCACCACTTGCTGTGCCAGCCGCGGTTAGAGGACGCGAGCTTCGCCGGAATGTAGGCTTGCCGGGTGCGGGCCCGCAATTGCAGCGTGCAGCTCTTGGCTCGGACGGCCAGCCTCCTCCCCTTCTCCTTCTCCGTTCCCTTGGGGACCTTCAAGAAGAGGGCGGCCTCGAAGAAGTAGAGCCAGAGGTCCCAATAGGCCTCGACTCCAAGGTACCCCTCACACAGAGCGACGAACACCGCCACCTGCGTGATCGAGTTGGGGGCAAGGTTGTGCAGCTCCAGGCCATAGTACTCCAGGAGCGCCCGCAAGAATCGGCCCACCGGCATGCCGAACCCACGCTCGTGGAACGCCGTGAAGCTCACGACGTACCCTTCCGGCGGCATCGGAAACCGGTGCTCGGGCGGCGGGACGATCCATTCCGGCTTTGGGACGGCGGAGCGGGGGCACAGAAGACCCTTCTCCACCAGCGACGTCAGCTCGGCCTCCGTGACTGAGCACGTCTCCCAGTCCTCCGTGCCAATGATGTCGACCCTTGGCGCCATCGAGAAGAAAGGCTGGGCAGGACGGCGGCGCGGCGAGGTTTTCTCTCCCCTCTCTTTTCTCTTCTTTCTCTCAGAGGCGCTCGAGCGACTCCCGGCAGCGGTGAAGGCGAGAGCAGAGGCAATGGCTGGGAAGGCGAGAGGAGGGCCAGCACCACCGCCGCCCAGGTACTTATACCCGGTCCAACCCTTGCCGGTTCACCTTCCTGCATTTAATGCGTATCGGTTCCCGATTTTCCTACTCGATTGCGTTTCACACGGAGCCCCAGGCGCCCGCACCCGAGCGGCCGCAGCCACACGGAGCCGGAAAAACACACGCACATTGCAGGGGTCATCCTCCATAGAGGATCCCGGCTCACGGAGCCCGGGGCCCAGGCACCGCGCGTAGCAACAGTGGCAGCTGCAGCGGCGCACGCCACCGTCACGTCTTCCATGGGACCCGTGGGCACGCGCGCAGTGCACAAAACACCCTGGGCGTAGGGGCCCACCGCTTCTTCCGCAATGCCGGACGCCCCGAGAAGGCCGCCTGAAAAGACGCGCCCACGTCCCCACGGCGGGTCAAACAGGGGCTTCCTTCCCCGTGAAGGAGTCTGGGCGACGGCCTATTTACGGTCCAGAGGCTCGGGGGCTGGCCCACCAGTGGGTTCGACAGCCGCCTCAGGCCACCAGAGTCAGGGGTGGCTCGGACGGTCTCATACACAGCCCCCAGCCCTGCGCAAGCAGGACCGTCCCCCAGCCCGTGGTCCGAGGCCGAGGCAGTTTGAGTTAGGGGATCCCGTGGGAGTGTGCACCGAGCCCTCGGGACCTAGCGGACAGACCCGAGCCCCGCCTCGGGACACACCTTGTAGGCTCTAATGAAACGCGCCTCCGGCCCCAATTTTAACCCCAATGAACAGGGCACGGGCGTTCCACTTGGACTTACCCGTTATCAGCTCACCGGATCTAACCATGTTCGACACCTGTCGACGGCAGCATGGCAAAATCCAGCCTCCTCCCTGCGGAAGGGATGCTGAGGTACGGGCAAAACTAATGACTAAGTACCGCTTGGCCGTCCCACACCAGGATGGGGCTCGGGGGGCTCTCCCCGCCAGAGGGGCGAGGTTGGGAAACGTCATCTAACTCGCCGAACTCCCGGGACGAGCCGACGGGCCTAGGGGCTCGGCCGGCACGAAAAAGGGACGCTCCCCACCAAAACACGCCAAGCCCTCGGAGGAGTGCCCACACTCCTCCAAGGCCTCAGGGGCTACACCCGCCGGGTGCGCTTGCATGCACCCAGCGGAGAAGAACCCAGAATACCCAACAACATGCCCGGCAGAAGCCTGGCTCAAAGCCACAAGCTCCGAACGAGTGCACCCACTCCTTCAGAGGTTCGCGGGCTACTGTCGGATACCAAAACTTGGGCCCCCTAGACATGTCACATAAACCGGGCCCAACAAGCGCAAAAAACAGACCTCACAACAACAAAGCACGGCCCATCGAAGCCCAAGCGCTCCTTTCCGCCTCGTCCAAGCCCTTCCCCGCCGAAGCCCTCGGACCAGGCGGCCCCTTCCGCCTCGTCCGAACCCTCCTCGCCGAGAGCCTCGGACGGGCGCTAGCTTTCCGCCTCGCCCGAGCCCCCCCCCGGCGAGGCCTCGGGCGAGCTCCCCGCCTTCCGACTACGCCTGAGCCCTGCGCCCTAGGCCTCGGACGGGGCGCTCCACACTCCCCTGGTCAAACCAAGCCTCGGATCGCGTATATCTGCCGCCCACCTCTCTACAGTTCTAGTCGAGTGACGCAATCCCTTGGCGAGGATAAGGAGGCTGTCCCATCACTTGCTCACGCCAGCGCTCGGGGTTTCGTCATCCTCCACGGTGGTGGCCGTGCCCACCACCACCAGGGCCTTGTTTTGCCTACTTTTACGTGACGAGGTTAAATCACCGAAGCCTCGGGCGCCGACGCCACGCCAAGGGCCGTCATCCGGTGTCATCCTCCTCCGTGCGGAAGTCGTCGACGGGACGCCCGGTCAAACAACAGATCCCTCCCGGGTTTTGTGGCGTAACCGCCCCAATTAATACACTCACAAGAGTACTTGTCTTCCATTAGACACTAAGTACCTAAGGGAGCGCACTAATTTAATCGATTCTGTCGAGCACACCCAACGGGAGAACTCGATGAACCACAAATTTAACCAGGATACATTGAGTACGGAACTTACATCACTTAGTTCATTTCATACAACAAGAGTCTAAAAAATTTATTCATTACAATACCAGAGTTTAGAGTGCGGAATTTAAAACAGCGGAACTGAAATAAACTTCTAGCGGAAAGTGATACAAGGATTCCGTCTGTGCCCACCAGATGAATCCTCCACACAAAGCTACTCCTCAAGCTAAACACCGCAATGGGGGAAATAAACCCCGAGTACACAATGTACTCATAAGACTTACCCGATCGGAATTATATATATCCCGACTCTCAAGGATATGAGTAGGCTATATGGCTTCTTGGTTTAGTTTATTTGCGAAAAGCATTACTAAGCATAAATCCTTACTTAAAGTCATTAGCCGTATTTTAGTTCAATAGCTAATCATACTATGTAAGCACTGTCTATTTGCAAGCATGTGGTAAGCAATCGATACATCATTAACCTCTTTTCCAACTTCCATTTCTTACTACGATGCCAGAATAAAGCCCTTGCCGCACCGTTCATTGAACAGCGATTCGCGAATCAATTTGCCCAAATTGGGTGCCCCGAGAGACACACTCCCGCCCGCATCCTAGACACGAGGCGAGAACAACTTGCTTTCCCCGCCCTGGGCTCCGGTCCCTGTCCGAACTTGGACTCCAAGCCCCCGACATTACCGGCTTTGGCCGTGTAATGCGGTGCAAGGACCTCCACCATCCCCGCCCCCCATACAGCCCGGTCCAGACGAGCCGGAACCCAAGACAAGAGAGAGCAAGCCTTCCGAGCTCCCATAAACACGTATGTGTTCGGGACTTAATACTTTCTTGATAACTGTTATTATACGAAAACTCAAAGAAAAGGCAAGCAGTCATCCCACTTCTCGGGAAACGAAATGACACAAGCTCTCAACATATCCTCCAGGATTTGGTTAACTCTCTCAGTCTGACCATCGGGTTCGAGGGTGATAGGCTGTACTAGCAAGAAGTTGAGTGCCCAAACATTTCTGTGATCTGCTTCCAGAATTGAGAGACAAACACCGACCCTCGATCGAAAATGATGGTCAATGGCACTCCATGCAAACATACAATCTTCTCAAAATACAGACTTAGCATAATCGGTGGTCGTATGCTTTGTCTTTACCGGAAGAAAATGAGCAGATTTGGTGAGACGATCTACTATGACCCAAATGGAGTCATGCCCCTTGGCGATGAGGTAGACCACCGATAAAATCCATAGAAATATCTTCCCACTTCCAAAATTTGGGATAGGCGTAAGCTGCAAATAACCCGGGGGTACAGAGGTGATCCGCCTTAACCCTTACGCAAGTGTCACACTCCGCAATATATCTGGTAATATCTTGCTTCATATTGGGCCACCAATACAAGGTGCGTAGTTCATGATACATTTTGTTACTTCCTGGATGTATAGACAATTTGGAATTATGGGACTCATCCAAAATTGTCCTCCTAAGGTCTTCGTTTGCAGGAACCACCAAACGATTTTTGAACCTTAACACACCCATATCATCAATGCTAAAATGGGGACCACGGTTTTCACCATCGGCTTCTTGATATGAGGGATTTCTTCAAATCTTGTCTCTGCTCCATAATAATCTTCTCATGTAAGTTAGAGACCAAGGAAATATGGGCTAGAATTTCGGGATGAGACTGAGGCCGGGACTCCTTGGTTCTATATGGCTTCCTACTCAAAGCATCAGCTACCACATTAGCTTTTCCAGGATGGTAATGAACTTCCAAGTTATAATCCTTGATCAATTCAAGCCATCTACGCTGCCTCATATTTAACTCAGGTTGAGTAAAAATATATTTGAGGCTCTTGTGGTCCGTATAAATGTGTACCTTATTTCCCAACAGATAGTGTCTCCAAATCTTTAAGGAATGCACGACTGCAGCAAGCTCTAAATCATGGGTGGGATAATTCACCTCATGCTTCTTTAGCTGACCGGAAGCATAGGCTATCACCCTTCCTTCTTGCATGAGCACACAACCAAGTCCTGTCTTGGATGCATCACAATATACATCAAAGGGTCTTTCAATATCTGGTTGAGCAAGAACTGGAGCTGAGGTAAGCAATTTCTTCAGAGTTTGAAAAGCTTCCTCACAAGCAGGAGTCCACACAAATTTGGAATCCTTTCGAAGCAGATTGGTCATGGGCTGGGCTAGCTTAGAGAAGTCTGGAATGAAACACCGATAATAACCAGCTAGACCCAAAAACTGACGGATCTGATGAGCTGATTCTGGAGATTGCCAATTCAAGACATCTTGCACCTTACTAGGATCAACAGAGATACCCTCCGGAGTCAAGACATGTCCCAGAAATTCCACTCTATCCAACCAGAATGCACACTTGCTGAACTTGGCATACAGCTTGTGCTCTCGCAACCGAGTCAACACAATTCGGAGATGCTGCTCATGCTCTTGTTGATCTTTGGAATACACCAGGATGTCATCGATGAAAACCACCACAAACTTGTCCAACTCCGGCATGAAGACAGAATTCATGAGGTACATGAAGAAGGCAGGAGCATTGGTGAGGCCAAAGGACATCACTAGGTACTCATAAAGGCCGTACCTAGTAGAGAAGGCTGTTTTAGAAATATCTTCAGGTCGGATTTTTATCTGATGGTACCCAGAACGGAGGTCAATTTTTGAGAACACCTTGGCACCAGCTAGTTGATCAAACAAGATGTCGATACGGGGCAAAGGATACTTGCTCTTAATGGTTACCGCATTAAGAGGACGGTAATCCACACACATACGAAGAGTACCATCCTTCTTTTTCACAAATATGGCAGGACAACCCCAAGGTGAGGTACTAGGACGGATGAAACGGTCCTTTAACAGCTCTTCTAATTGCTTCTTCATCTCGGCTAACTCAGGTGGAGCCATGCGGTAAGGACGCCGCGAAACAGGGACAGTCCCCGGTTCCAATTCTATGGTGAACTCTACTTCTCTATCAGGTGGCAACCCAGGGAGCTTATCAGGAAAAACATCAGGAAACTCACATACCACAGGAATGGAAGCAAGATCGACAGAAGCTTTGGCATGGGCAACCACTGGTAAGGATGTAACTGGAGGCATAAGAAGAGACATCCTATCCTCAGAACAAGGAAGCTTCAACTCAACTGCTCTCTGATTAAGGTTTAAGACTACCCTATTTTGCTGCATCCAGTTCATCCCAAGGATCACATCTAACCCCTGTCCAGGTAGTATCATAAACTGGACACGATAGGTGTAAGTGGCTAGCACTACACGGACTGTCTCTGTCCGGGTATTAATGCACAGATGTGCTCCCGGTGTCAATATCTTATAGGCAACAGACATTTCCACCGTGGGAATACTATTCCTTAGTGCATATCCCATGCTCATAAATGAATGTGATGCACCAGAATCGAACAACACAAATGCTGGATGGGAATTGATGGAGAACATACCAGCCATCACGGGCTCTCCACGCGGAATCTCATCTGCCTCGGTGTAGTTAACTTGTCCAGTGTGGCTGACAGGCATCTTCTTCTTAATAAAGGTCCTCTTGACTAAACGGGAGTTAGTGAAGACCGAGAAGGCTGGTTCTCATGACAATTCGAATATAGTGACCTTCCTTGCCACACTTAAAAACAGGCATTGGGTGGGACCGCCTTTGCTTTCCCCGACCACGACGAGGTGGAAATCGCTGCCTCTGTGGCTCGCCGAGTCTCCTTTGGGTCTCGCTGTGTCTCTGGGTGGGTGCACGGTGCGAGGCCGGTACACTGGGCGGGCTGCTTTGAGGCTGAGACTGGTACGAATGCTGTCCCCCGGGAGAGTTGTGAGGCACTCTCCGACCATCTGGACCTTCCGAGATTGCTGATGACTAGAAGAACCCATAGCTGCTCTCTTCCTGCTCCATTCTGCCTGTGTGTCACGCTGCAATCCCTCCATAGTGATGGCAGCATTCATCAGCTCCCCAAAAGTACGATAACCTCCAGTATACAGCTTCTCCTGCAGAAGGCTGGAAAGACCACGGTTGAAACAATCCATCTTCTTCTCATCGGTGTCCACACGAGTGCCAAAGATATCTTGGGGCAGTCGTTGAACTTGTGAACATAATCCATCACGGACATGTTCCCTTGCTTCGATCTATGAACTCCTTGACTTCACTTTCGGATGGCCAGCAGGAACAAAGTCTTGACGGAAGGCGGTGCGCGAACTCGTCCCCAAGTCACTGGTGACCCCTTGCATGGCGGTGAAAGTGTCCCACCAAGTAGTCGCGGACCCCTGCAGCTGCTGCGCGGCAAAGTGCACCTTCTGGTCGTCGGTGATCCTGGTGAGCAGCAAGAACTTCTGCTCCAGACCACGAAGCCAATGCTCCGCGTCAAGAGGCTCTGCCGTTGGGGTGAAAGTAGGCGGCTGAGTCCCCACGAAGTCCTTGTAGGTGCAGGACTTCTCCTGGTCTTGACCACCGCCTCTATTCCCACCATTGCCACAGCGGGGAAATCCTCCAACAGCCTGTGCCATCAACTCCAGGGCACGGGTTGAGTCTCGACGAGCGGCTGCCAACTCCGCCATCATCTCCGCGAAGGTCGGGGGAGTTGACGGTGGCGGTGGTGGTGGCGGCTGACGAGCCCGGGCTGCTCCGTCTCCGTCGGTACCACGACCACCACCCCCGAACCTCCTCGTGGGCCTCATTGCCCCGCTGCGTCTCCACCACCGTAGCTACCACGCTCGGAGGAAACCCTCATCTACAAGCAGACCATTCCCAAAAACAAATCAGCAACTGTGTCTTCCAACTTGAAATAAGCGATCGAGAGAAACCGATAAGACGGAAACAACATCTTTTAGAATCTAGATTTCTACTTGGGTGAGAGCAATTATTTTTAGTAAATTATCAATTATTGAGGTTCACGTGAGGGGAGGCTTAATCATATGAAGTTATATCTTTAATGATGCATCCTCGACCTATTCGCTCGCTCAAGCCAGAAATATAGTGGCACGCAAAATTTTTGGCACATCGCACGCTCACTTGCCGGACGCTAATCGATTCTTACGTTACGCAAGTTAGTGTACCTGCAGAAAATAATTGGTTAAAACAGTGCCACTATCCTAGATACATAACCATAATGCTAGGGCTTATAATTATATACGCAAGAAACCACGCCCTATCTTTTGAAAAGACTTTTGTAGGTCAAGTTTTAGCTCTAGAAATAGGTTATTAAGTTCCGGATACTCAAGTACGCTCTGATACCACCTATGGCAGAACCGCCCAAATTAATACACTCACAAGAGTACTTGTCTTCCATTAGACACTAAGTACCCAAGGGAGCGCACTAATTTAATCGATTCTGTCGAGCACACCCAACGGGAGAACTTGATGAACCACAAATTTAACCAGGATACATTGAGTACGGAACTTACATCACTTAGTTCATTTCATACAACAAGAGTCTAAAAAATTTATTCATTACAATACCAGAGTTCAGAGTGCGGAATTTAAAACAGCGGAACTGAAATAAACTTCTAGCGGAAAGTGATACAAGGATTCCGTGCATTGCCCACCAGATGAATCCTCCACACAAAGCTACTCCTCAAGCTGAACCTGCAACAAGGGAAATAAACCCTGAGTACACAATGTACTCGCAAGACTTACCCGATTGGGAATTATATATATCCCGACTCTCAAGGATATGAGTAGGCTATATGGCTTACTGGTTTAGTTTATTTGCGAAAAGCATTACTAAGCATAAATCCTTACTTCAAGTCATTAGCCGTATTTTAGTTCAATAGCTAATCATACTATGTAAGCACATGTCTATTTGCAAGCATGTGGTAAGCAATCAGATACATCTTTAACCTCTTTTCCAACTTCCATTTCTTACTACGATGCCAGAATAATAAAGCCCTTGCCGTACCGTTCATTGAACAGCGATTCACGAATCAATTTGCCCACTGGGTGCCCCCCGAGACACACTCCCCCCCCGCATCCTAGACACAGACGAGAACAACTTGCTTTTCCCTGCCCGGAGCTCCAGGTCCCTGTCTCGAACTTGGACTCCAAGCCCCGACATTACCGGCCTGGCCGTGTAATGCGGTGCAAGGACCTCCACCATCCCCGCCCCCCATACAGGCCCGGTCCGCATTTGAGCCGGAACCCAAGACAAGAGAGAGCAAGCCTTCCGAGCTCCCATAAACACGTATGTGTGTTCGGACAAAGGAGATCGGTGGCTTAACCTTCAACCCTTAGCAACGATCGGTCCTTAACCGACGCAGACATTAAACCGTGTAACCAAATTAAGCCTGTGGGTCCGCGGGGACATAACTTGTTACACACCACCAAGAACCATACCATATCCCCCGTCCGGTCAACATATTTCCTTTCCACCACTTTATCCATGTGAGTTAAATAATAAATCCTGTTGTGAGTAACGGCAGGTTACTCACGCTACCGATATCCTAAGCATAGCAGGCTACATCGAACCTAAACTAGTAGGACTCATAGGATAGATATATATATGCATGTGGGTTTCATAACAAATCCTGCAACGTAAATGCACAACATATATATATATATATATATATATATATATATATATATATATATTGATAGATTCATAAAATAGGGGTTATGCACCGGGGCTTGCCTTGGGCAAAAGGGTCGATAGAGTCGGTCACCCACAGCTCCCGGAACTCCCGAGACTCTTGGATTTCCCCGGTACGCAGTATCTCCTCGTACTCCTCGATCACCTCCTCGTACTCGGGCGTCGTCGAGCAACAAATACGCTGACTGTCGTTCTCTACATGCATGCGATAATGATGCAATGAACAAAGGCAACAACAACTCTTAAAATAAACACACATATACTAAGCTAACAACTAGCTCTAATGACTAACAAAAGGCTAAGTATTATCATCTCAAGTCAAACAATTATAATTAGCTTTCTTGTTTATTTACTATATAATTTAAGTAAGGTGCGTATTTTAGTTACCTACCTAACTAATCATCTTGGAGCTACGGCAATTTTATATAGACAGCACATAATAAAATACTAAAGCTAACTAGCATACCACCAGCAAGTAAATGATCCTAACCATCTAACGGCTGGACTAATAGAATATTAGCACCAGGATAGGGACTATTTAATAAACTATTGGTCTCATACCGATGCTAATGCACAGCTAAAGCATGAACAATTACGTGAAGCCTATTTGTTATTTATTTATTGAGACCTACAAATATGGAGCATGACAGGCATACCCAACTCAAATACGGTGTTGATTGAGACGGAGAGGGATTGAGCAATGATGGCCGCGTACGACCGAATGGCTCGGCGGCACTCCACGGTGAGCACGGCCACAGCGATACTGAGGAACGGCGGCAGCAGCTCAGCGAGGGTGTGCAAGGTAGAGATAGGATCGAGGGAAAACTGGAGGGCCATGGAATTGGATGCAGAGGGGGCCACGGGTAGCTGCTAGTGTCTTTAAGCGCGGCGCTCTCGGCCTCAAATGAACCGTCGGCCAGGAAGACTCCTAAAAGAAGCTTGACACGGCATGAGTTAAGGCGAGAGGGGTACTGGTGACTCAGTTCATTGATGGCGAAGTGTAAGACGTGATCTTTCCCTGCCGAAATTAATGAAGCGGCTCAGGTGTGGGTTTGGCGTGTAACTAGGCTCCTTAACTCTTGCCTGGCGCGCGCAATTACACTGAAGTCGACCAGGCTCTGCGATTTGGTTTTGGTACGACGCCAGTCGTCGCTCGCGGCTGCCTTCAAATGCAATGACAGCTCGGTGGTGTCGGTAGCCATTTAATAGAAGAAGACAAAAAGAAGAAATTAAGATGGCAGACCACACACGGGGTGCAAGAGAGTCCAGCAGCCACTTGCCGTAGCATGCAGCTCGTGGGAGCTCTGTATCACCTGGATGAGACGCGGCTGGCTGCTAGCGGCAGGAACAGCTGTGGGTGTCGCGACGAGCACTTAATGGAGAAGCTGTGGACGCGACGAATCGAGCTGAGTCGACTCATCCATGTCGAATTGAATGAGGCCGTAGCTGCGACCATGGTGGCAGAGAAGAAAAGGAGAGGCAAGCTGCTCGGCTCGTCCTTGCTTAATTAATGGAGAGTGGCATGGCTTCTAGTGCTTAGCCTAGTGCATGATTTAGAGCACCAAGGACAATGTGCGCTCGAGCGAGTAATTGGGAGCACTGCTCGTGTGGCCGCGGTGCCATGAATGGCAAGACGACGGCAAGCACGGCCACTTGTGCAACGAGCAGGAAGAGACAACGGCGGCCAGTTGGCAACGATGGAGAGTAGCCGCGACGACGCAGCGCAGCGCTCATGGCCTTGCGTGGCTCGGCCGCCGGACAGCAGCAGCGCACAACGAAATTGACAGGGCAAGGCATGCATGAGTACAGCGTCCCTGTGCACACGAGCAGCTGGGCGGTTCCTGCCCACGCACATGTGCTCATCTCCGTACTGCAGTTCTCTCTTAATTAGCCAAAAGACAAGGCAGCACACCTGGTGTCGTAAAGCTGCTAGCTGGTGTGCGTGTGTGGCTCTGGTGTTGAGAGTATGTTTCCGGATGAATGTATGCATGAGTGTGTGGTGGGTGTTCTTGCTTTCCATCTTATTTTCCTTTTCTTTTTTTTTATAACACAACACTTTGCAATATATACTCATTTACAAAATATTCTAAATTGGATATTAACATTCAAGCCAATTTTATATTATTTAAGCTCAATTAAACCACCTTGCTAAGATGAAATATTAACTACTAAACACTAAATATTCATTTTCTAGTGTTCGAGCATAACATTAATTAAAGACAACAAGCTTAACCAAGACAACATAACATGCAATAACATGAAATGATGATGCTCATGAGATGTTTTAGCAAATGATTTGGCGCGTAACACCGAGGGTGTTACAGGTTTTCTGAGCCCGGGATGGGCAGCGACTGCCCTGATGACCGTCCTCCCCTATGCCAACTACTCCACGTGCGGCAACAGGCTCCGAGGCCCTCCGAGCCTCGGACTCGAGGCGAGTCAAGGCTACAGCAAGCTACAGGGCTCGGACACGCCGTCCATCGCCACTCCGCCAACCTACACAGGGACAGACGTCTTCTCCATTGCCAGGACAGGGGAGGTGACACCCCGCAGCTACGCCCATGACCAGCAGTGCCAGGCCATGCCCAACAGTGCCGCCACTCACTCCGAGGCCTCAGCACAAGGAAGGCCACCGGCTCCGAGGCCTCGGACCGGGAGAGGAAGACGCTCACGACCCCTTCACGTGCGGGGGGGCACCTTTGTAAACCCCATCCTCCCCTTACGGCTATAAAAGGGGAGGACGGGGGCCCCTTAGTGGGCAAGCTCTCACTAGCACGATATTGGCATTCCACTCAATCAACCACGAGACTTGGGACCAGCCGCCCTCTCTCAACCGCTTGTACACCCCTTACCTACAAGCACCTAGGGTGCAAAGATAATACAAGTCATCCTCCCCCCCCATCGGACGTAGGGCCTTCTCTTGCCCGAACCAATATAAAATCCTTGTGTCCATCTTGCACACCTTCCGAAGTTGGGAGCACGCACCATAAATTTACTAGTTGGCGCTAGGACCACCAGTTCTAGCACCGACAATTTGTGACCAACTGTGATGGTTGACTTCCACATTCAGAACTGAACCTGCGCGCTAACAGAAAGTCGTAGGAGACCTAGCTGTCTCTGTCCAAAGAGTCTACTCCCTCTACCCCATAGAGAATATCGTTTTTAATTTTTGAACTTTACATTTAACTATCCGTCTTATTTAAAATATTTATACAAATAATAAAATAAATCAATCAATATTCAAATATCTTTATTGATAAAAGAAATCATAATAAAATAAATTATATTTATAAAAAAATTGAATAAGACAAATAATTAAATAAAATGATATGAAGTCCAAATTGACAAATTTAATAGGACGGAGGGAGTATGGAGTAATCCCTAGACCTGCTGCGCGCTAACAGAAAGTCGTTGGAGACCTGACGGTCTCTGTCCAAAGTGGCAAAGTCCAATGTGTCTCTGTACTGCATATAAAGCTCGACAATGGGCCGAGATCCAAACCAAACCAAAAACCGAGTTTAACTCAAACCATTGTTAGATTTACTGCATACACGCGGGGCGGGGTCGTCGGAGGATGGCGCCGCCTGCTGCCGCAGCCGAAGCGACTGTGGTGGATCGGGCGGAGGCATGAGAGCCCAGACGTGACAGCTTGGCCGCCCGCCTCAGGCAAATGGAGAGGAGTCTGCGTTGGTACATAACTACAGACGCAGGACTGAAGGAGAGCAAAGTCGGCGTAGGTCGGTGTCGGTGGGGCACGTACGAGACTAGACTGTTCCACCGCCGCATGCACCTGCAAAGTCAGCAACGCATACTAATCTACCTAACGATACTAGACTTATTACACGTGATAAATATAAATATATTCAGTTAAATTTAAAATGTTTGATACTTTTTTTTTTTAAAATGGCGGGAGTAACCAGCATTTCATTGACAGCCAGCTCCCAAAGACTATATATGGGGATTCCTGCTCGCCTCAGAGCCTGAAGCTGTTCAATACCAGACGTGCAATTGCGTAGAAACCATATAGGCACCGCCGCTGCTTAGAGTACTCTTCCTCTCCTCCTCCCACTGATCCAGCTTCCTCCGGTGCACCGGCGGGTTCTTCGAAAATGGCTCGAAACAAGGCTTCTTCCTGGGTGCACCCGGCTCCCTGAGGTGGCTAGACCCTATGCGCTGCTCGCCCGTCTTGACAAGCCCATCGGCAACTGGCTCATCTTATGGCCATGTTTTTGGTATGCTACAGGCTACAGCTAAGCCATTTATTCTGTTCTTTTCTTGTATTTGTAATAAAAATGCATACTTTTTTTTTCGCGAATCGGGTTGTGCCTGTTTTTTTTCATTAAGAGGAAGAGAAAGTCAAGTACACAATCTGACCATGAGGACGAGACCAAGGCGAGCAGCCTCGGAAACGCCAAAGAGGCCCCTACAAACTACTGGATTTTAATGTACTGGTCAATTGGTCATAGGCTCATATATAGCCGCATCTATAAAAATTGCTACTACAAGCTAAAAACATTGTAACGTCAAAAATTAAGGAGATGTGCGATCTTCCAAGAGACTTGGCGTTTGCACACAAGAAGCGCTAGAAGTTCATTCGGTGTTCACTCGCTTTGCCAAATCTGACGACGTTAAATTAAAGCAATTTATTTCTCAGCACATGCTTTCAAAATAATCTTCAGTCAAGGATGCGTGCTATTTAGATCAGCCTAGAAAATTTAGCAGAGTACATAATAATCTTCGGCATGTTTGGTCTTTATTTACATTATTATTATTATTATTATTGAAAAGTGGTTATATATCTTTGCTTCACAGGTCAGTCACATTAGCAACACCGAAAGGGGAGGTCCCAGACATGAAGATGCTGGCACTCTTTGCATGTGGATCAGTTATCCTAAGGGGTGTTGGCTGCACGGTGAATGATACTAGGAGAGTACGCGCGATGCCGCGCGCGCAGTTGGTGGTCGCGCCTGTGTGTTATGGTAAATTAATGTTTTTTTTGGGCTTTGTTCATTTGTAGCGGTAATAGGCCTAGAACTGTGTATATGTTTGTCTTTTTTTATATGGTATTCGTGATCTGCATGTAAAATACAGTAATAACTACTCAATGTTATCTCTAAGAACGACTGACGCAAAATTAGAAAAATCCACGATGGAATGGTAGAAGCTAGTGAATTTTACACTGGATAGCCTTTTGCCTTTCAAGACAATATACTCCCTCCGTCCCTTTTTATTTGTCGCTTCGCTTCGAGACACAAATGCGGGTAATTTTAATAAATAATAAATATCATCGATTAGTATCATAATTAATATCATCGGAAAGATCTTTGGATCTAGTTTTTTAATAAAATTATTTTGAGATATAAATATTGTACGTATTTTCTATAAATCAAGTCAAACTTGTGGCACGCATCCCACGGCGACAAATAAAAAGGGACGGAGGGAGTATATCCTCTTTTAAATATGGTGGCACTAATAGGACTGCTACCGGCGGCAGCAAGATAGACGCATGGAGGAGTCTGGTACGGTGAATTCCTCCTATACATATGAAGGATTTTTCTTGACAATCACATGATGGTTGTGCGGTGGATTAAACGCCAAGTCTTGTAGGGCTTTAAGAGGAGAGAAAAAAAGCGAAGCTAGGGAAAAAAATGAACTGTGTGTGTGGGGCCCACGTGAACAGTACCCGGTGGTTGAGAAGCCGCGGAAACTTTCCGCGATAAAGAGTTACATTTTTTCAACAGGAATCCTGCCTCTAAAAGAAAGGATTCGAATAGGGCCACGTCACCTCGTCATTCCTCGGCCGTTGAAATTTTTTTTAGGATCGTAGAGCGGGTATTATCGGACACATTGGTAGCCAGTCGAGTAACTATTTTGAATATATTTTCAAACATATTTGCGGTACAGATTTATGGTACGATAAGCCTGACAATGCTTGTACTGTAGAAATTACATAAAAGATACTTATTTAGTACTCTGTTTTTTTTTTATCGTCATTTTCGTTTTCCGAGAAATAAGAACTAATTTTATATAAAAATATCAATATTAATGATACATAATTATTATCTTTAGATAAATCTTTGAATCTAATTTTATAATAATTTATTTAGAAATACAATTTGTTTTAACCTTTGGATTTAGATTTCTTTTAACCTCTTGACATATTTTCTATTTTGTACCTGGAACTTTAGTTCCAGTACATCTTTTTTTTTTTTACATTTAAGTGAACTTAATGAAGCCTAAACTGCAGTAGTTTCCGGTTGTGACCAAGCACGCAATTTATCCAACACATATCTCCGTGCAGGAACACAATAGCACAGATATCAACAAAACATACATGCCACACTGCCTTTGCCTCACGTGGACCATGTCCACCGAAAAAGAGAAGGGAGAGGTGATGCCTGGCTGGTGGCTGCCGTGTGGGTCCCATTGGGGTTGGGTGGCGCTGCCCCGTTGGTCCTTGTGACGTGGAGTTGGGGAGTACGGCATCGGATTCCTCCGCCCGGCGTCCTTATCCTGTCGACCGAAGCGGACAGAGGAGGAGAAAGAGAAGGGAGACAGAGAGGAGGAGGGAGGAGAAGGAGCAGAGGGAGGGTCAGCGGCGACGGCGCTCTGCAAGGCGAAGGCGGCAGCTCTCGGTTCTCGGCTCCGGCAGTCCGGCGAGGGTCGGTTCCTCCTACTCAGCGTTCAGGAGAAAGCAGAGCAGGGAGAGAGGGAGGAAGAAGAAGAAGAGAGAGAGAGAGGGAGCGAGAGAGAGAAGAGGGAGCAGAGGGAAGCAGCAGCGAACAGGGAGCGGCGGCGCTCAACTCGGGCCTCCGGCGCGTCCTGGTGCTGCTCGGCTCCGCCGTTTGCGGTATCGGCAGCGAGGGCAGGCGCGAGAGCGGCCGAGGCATGGACGGCTCCGGGCGAGCACGGCGGCGCGCTCGGCACTCGGCAGGCCTGCGGGACGGCGAGGCGATTCAGGGCGGCGGTGGCCCTGGGCGCGCGGCGGTGGTGACGGCTTCGGCCACGGCGGCGACGTCCTGCCTCCTTCGTGAGACCGAGGAGGGCGCAGGTCGGGACGTGCGGGGGCGGGGTCGCATGGGGCTGGGGCTGGGGCCAGGGCCAGGGCCGGTTGCCGCGGCGCGGGCGCGGCTGCAAGGGACAGGGATGGGGAGAGGGAAAGAACGCCGCCCGCGGGGGCGTCGAAGCCTTGCCCGCCGCCGTGTCGGGAGAGATCGAGAGAGAGAGGGGGATGGGGAGAGGTGTGCTTTTTTTTTCTTTTCCTTTTTCTAGCGATGATGAGGAGGGTGAGAGCGTCGGGGTTGGGAGCGAGATGGCCGGGGACCCGCGTGAACAGTACCCGGGTGGCTGAGAAGCCGCGGAAACTTTCCGCGATAAAGAGTTACATATTCTCGACCGAGACATCGATAAGAAGGTTCTTTACGTTTTGAGTAAAAAACTAGTTTTTGTATACTATTTATTGTTCGTCAAAAGTGCATTTCAAATCGTTCGTTGCAATCATGAAATGAGAAAAAAGAAATCTATACAGTTTTTGAGATATGCAGCATATTCTTCATCTATCAAAGAGCAAGGGTTTATAAAACAATACAGTTACATGGTGGCTGCATCTTGCATCTATAACTAATTAATTGACAAAGGAGATTGTTTAGACCTCACGCTTTCATGTTTTAATTTGTTACAGGTTGAGCGGACAAAAAAGAGGCCTTTGGCATCAGGTGTCCTAACCCTTTCACAAGGATTGTACTTTCTTGTGTTTCTGGTCCTGCTTTGGTTTGGCTTTCTTCTCCAACTGAATAAATATAGGTATAGATCAATCATTCGTTTCTTCATTCTGCTTCCACAAATAAGCTAACGGATGCAGTTCTCATTATTGTGGAATCGACTTTTTGAGGCGGACAGAAGGGCAGATGATTGCATTTGATAACTTGCTGTAGTTAGTTTTAGTTGTAATTTTTCTTTTCATTTCTGCACAGGTAGAAATATAAGTTGATTTAATTGGTCATTGCGATAGTATATAGAAATTTTTGTTATGAAATTTTTGTATCATTACTCATCTGTTGCTTTATTTGATCTATGCACTCACTTTGTTCAGAGCTATATTTATTCAACAATATAATTCACTGCTATAATATTCATCACTTTCAGCTACTGCAAAAATATTCAGGATTTAGTGATATGACAAATATTATGTACAGATAAAAGCAATTGATATTCAGGAATAGCTAGCAGGAAAT
The DNA here is from genome assembly GCA_015844335.1 of Chrysopogon serrulatus. NCBI lineage: Eukaryota > Viridiplantae > Streptophyta > Magnoliopsida > Poales > Poaceae > Chrysopogon > Chrysopogon serrulatus. The sequence continues at coordinate 175,678 of JADLZL010003627.1, read as the reverse complement.
AGCTCTGCAGTTACAGCCAGAAAAGAATCTCTGTTACATGTTTCTATTTTCTAACATTTATGTACATCTATGTCCTTTTCAAATCTCGTGACTCGAAAAAACTAGAGCAATTCTTGCATTATTTATGTGCATATTTCTTCTTTCCGAGTATATTAAATTATTAATCATTATCCCCATTTTGTGCCACATTTGTGTCATTTCCTCCATGCAGTCTTATTCTTGGAGCATCTTTTCTTGTTCTGGTCTTCACCTACCCGTTGATGAAGAGGATCACATATTGGGTACGAATTAAAGCCAAATTATTGAGAGGCTTGGAATACTACCTTATATTCTCTAGTTTACATGGAGTAATTAATACATGATTCTAATGATCCATATGACAGCCTCAAGCCTATCTTGGTTTGGCCATAAACTGTGGAGCTTTGTTAGGATGGGCTGCTGTTAAAGGAAGCTTAGACTCTGCAGTCATCCTTCCATTGTATACTGCTAGCATATGTTGGACACTGGTATATGATACCATATATGCTCATCAGGTATGTATATCTTGACGTTGTTGTTCCATATCTGAAATCATTTTTCGAGGCTGTTGGTGATCTCTTATTCTCTTTACAAATGCATTTATCAGGACAAAGAAGATGACATCAAAGTAGGAGTTAAGTCCACAGCCTTAATGTTTGGAGGCATGACCAAGTACTGGATTAGTGCATTTGGTGCTGCGTGCATCGGTAGCTTAGCACTCACTGGCTACAATGCTAATCAAGGTTGGTGCTCGGAACCACAAAGTTTTTTTATTCAGTAAGAGTACTTCTGTTTTTTTTTATGTTATATACTGACTACATACCTCAATCATGTTGGACAGCATGGTCCTACTATCCTTTCTTGATAGATGCAGCTGCACAGTTGGCATGGCAGATTTCGACTGTCGACTTATCAAGCCGCTCAGATTGCAGCAGGATGTATGTGTTGTTCAACTGAATATATGTTCGTTGCTTGAGGACATTTATTAGAAAATTTGCGTTTTTGCTGAGTTTAATCATCCTATTACTATGGAGTTCAAGCTGAAATTGTCTGTTGAATTCATGTCTTCTTGCAGGTTTGTCTCCAACAAATGGTTCGGAGCTTTGATATTTGGTGGGATTTTATTTGGAGTACTTTTATCTTAAAAGCTGAAAGCATGTGTAGTCACGTCATTCTTTCTTATAGCAGCATTAATTCGGTATGTGTTTTGTACTAGCTCTGTTGCTGGAACGAAAACAATGTTACTGTGAATGATATGGACTCGTTCAAGGCTTTCCATATTTTGTACACTTATAAGCAAGCATGTTCCGAAAAAAAAAATCAGAATAAAAGCAGACTAAACAGGATTATGTTTGCAAATTGTAATCACAAACTAATGTTCCCCAGATGTCGGTCTTGTCAATGAAATTGTTGAACGCTGATGTAGGGAGCTTATGTATTGAGAGAGGCGGTCCTCCAAGGTACACCTGGGGGAGACTTTCCCTCTTGCAAACAAGCAAGGATATACATTGTTGCACTGAATCTTCAGCCATGTGTATCGGAACTGCCGTGCTCTTGTTGAAATTTATCCTTAGCCCAGTGGCATCTGCGAACATTTCCAGCAGGTGCTTGATGTTGACCACATCCGGTGCCTCCCCATGGACGATGACGATGAGAGTATCGTCCGTGTACTGGAGGACCGGGCATGGTAAGCTGTGTTCTATTGGGTGACGTATTGAGGCATGATTGCTCTTGACAACTGTTGCAGGGTCATGGCGACCAAAAGAAATAGATGGGGGACAGTGGGTCTCGCCTTGTCTGACCTTGCTTACAATTGCCGCTGAATTGGATGACTGAAGAACGTCTGTTATCCAACCCCGCCAGAGATCATTGAATCCGCAGACTTGTAGAATTGTTTGCAAGCCCTCCCAATGAACTGTATCGAATGCCTTCGTGAAGTCAAGTTTGACAGTAAGAGCAGGTGTTTTCCTTTTGTGACAGCATTGCACCAATTCTGCCGCAAAAAATAAGACTCCGAGATTGAGACCTCCCTTTCAGGAAGCCGGTTTGATTACTGTGGCCTCGTTTAGATGCAAAAGGCTGGAAAAAGTTGCAACTGTAGCATTTCGTTTGTATTTGGTAAATATTGTCCAATCGTGGTCTAACTAGGATTAAAAGATTCGTCTCGTGATTTACAACACAACTGTGTAATTAGTTATTTTTTTCACTAACATTTAATGCTCTATATATATGGATAGAAATTGATGTGATGGAGAGAGAGTGGAAAAACTTGCAACTTTCAGTGAAACTTGCGTGTAACTAAACGAGGCCTGTCAATCATTCTTGGGATTTCCTTTTGAAAGCCTCTGCGTGAGGATTTTTACAATAATATAGTTCTGTAGGCATATTGGTCTGAAAGCATCAACTGCAACTGCACCCTCTTTCTAAGGCAGCAGTACCATGTATGACTGGTTTATGCTCTCTAGCTGGAGTGCTCCATGATGGAAACTTTGTAGAAGTTCCATTATCTGTGTTTCGACAGTCCTCATGCTCTCTAGCTGGAGTGCTCCATGATGAAAACTTTGTAGAAGTTCCATTATCTGTGTTTCGACAGTCCTCCAGAACTGCATGTGTTTTGCTTCATCTTCAGTGAAAGGAGCTGTTAGCAGTTCACTCGGGCGTTGACACTGCCAGAGTAACTGTTGGAATGTAAAAGTCCCGGATGTTGTTCCTTCGTAATCGCTGAGGGTTGGGTGGGGTGGGGGGGGGGGGGGGTGGGGCGGCGGGGTTGGGGTTCCGTTGCCTGTGCGTGATGAAATGCAGTGTTTGCGTCCCCCTCTTCGACTGCCCTTTGCTTAACATGGGAAAGATCTCTAGGTTGGAAGTTGAAATCAGGCTGGCAGAGAGATTGAGTCCTGTTTTTTACAGCAAAATTATACAAACCTCCTGTCAATGAATCAATATATAAATATACAGGAGTATATCGCCCGTTTTCTTGGATCCCTTTGGCCCCGGCAGCATTGCAACTGCAGGTTTAATTTGCAAACCAAGGAACGCGCACCCTCGAAACGGCGACGGCGCTGGAGATGAGCGGCGAGCGCCCCGCCAAGAGCAGCAGCGGCCACGGCGTGGACCGGCTGAGCGCCCTGCCGGACGCCCTCGTCCACTGCGTCATGTCCTGCCTCACGGCGCGGCAGGCCGTGCAGACGTGCACGCTGTCGCGGCGGTGGCGCGACCTGTGGCGGTCGGCGCCGAGCCTCGACGTGGACTCTCACATGGACGACGACAAGCCCAAGTCCGCCGCGGCAGCGCCGCCGCCGCTGCCGCCGGCCCTCAGCGAGATGCAGTGGGAGAAGTTCAAGGACTTCGCCACCGGGCTGCTGCAGCACCACCGCGCCCCGACCCTGGAGAGGTTCCGGCTGCGCGTCAGCACGTACCGGCACGACGTCAGAGAGCAGGTCGTCGGATGGATCGCCCAGGGAGCCTCGTACCGGCCGGCCACGCTCGAGATCAGCCTCCGGTTCGCGGCCTCTTTTGCCAAGATGCCTCCTCTGGGCATCGCCACCTCTAGCCGCCTGACAAGACTCTGCCTCTCCGGCGTGCTTCTGGATGGCGGCGGCGACGGCGACGGCGACGGCGGCGGCTTCGCCGGCTGCCTACGGACCAGCGGGTGCCCCGTGCTGCAAGATCTGGTGATCAAAGATTGCGCCTTGGACGACTTCGAGGAGATCGTCTCCGGCACGCTCAAGAGCTTGACCTTGTATGGCTGCACTGCGAAGCGGCGTCTCGATGCTGAGAAGTGGCGCGTCAGGGTCACGGCCCCATGCCTCGTGTCCATTGTCATTGGCTATGGCTGGTGGAACGTGATTACCCTCTCAACGCCGCCGCAGGTGAAGAAGGCTGCTGAGAGGATAGTCTCCACGTCTAATGAAATAATGTTAATAATATTGTAAGACATGTTATTGAAAGTTCACCCTATTGGACTCTAGATAGATGAAATCTGAAGACATGCTATCATGGAGTATAAAAGTGAGCTTAAAGTTCTACATTTAGATATAGGAAAAATTTGCTACATGACACAAAAATTGATGTTGCATTGCCGTCAGTACCAGAAAAATGTTTAAAAATTATTTCACAGTGTGGTTGGCGGCAAATTTACTTGAAGATGATCTACTTCCTCCATCTTAAATTATGAGTTATTCCAAAAATTTCGAAGGTTATAGTTAGTGTTATAAATAGTTTATATAAATTTAGTTAAATTTGAAAAACTTTGATTTTTCAAGATTTTTGGAATAACTTATAATTTAGGATAGAGAGAATATCTATTAAAATAATACTATTCAGCGGAGTATGAGAGAAAAAAACCATAGAAAAATCATTTTTTTTATTTGTCTTCTTCCTCTTTCCTCGGTAGCTGCCACACATGCAGCCTCTTAGGCCGTCCACAATGTGCTAGCGTAGCCAGAAAATAAGTGGGCCCAAGCATAGTAAATCAAGCACCACCTCTTTTAACTGTAGCGTATACACGAGATGGAACTGATGCTACTTCATGCGTGAGACTATGAGTTTATTAAAATAATCATCGTCTTCCCCACCATCCGTTTCACTCGCCAACCATTGCTACAGTAGTTTTATAATTTTTTAAGAAGTTGGAATCGGTGAAAGAACGTTCACCGCTCTCCTTTTTCTGGCACCGCTCAGATTTGGGAATCACCACTCACAGTGGTGGGAGTAGTGCTTCATCTCTTTACTAGGCACCGCTTAAGGGATACATTGTGGACGGCCTTATATATCATCATCGCGCTTGCCACACATGCCATTTATGATTTACCTAGTAAAGGGCCACGCTGCGGAAGTGGTCGCCGTTTCCCGCACCGTAGGCCCTTCGCACCTTAGCCTCATTCCTCGTGCTTGCCACCCACCCCGTGCGCTCCTGATGCCCGTGCACCGCCCTCGCCGGATTCAGATCACCTGACATCGCCCTTCGTGACTGCAGCCAGCAGTCGAGCATATCTACCGATCCCTTGCAATCCAAGAGAGCAGCTGAGCCCAGACGTTGCACCTCCTTCGCCCGCTGCGTAGGCCCAACAACATGGCATGTTAGAGCATCTCCAAGAGTATTCTAAAAATATAACTCCCAAAACTCTATATTGGGGGCTCTCTTAAACACTTGTTTTCCAAACACTAGGTTCCTCCGCAACAGCTCCCTAATATTCTGCACCCAAAATATTTTTAACTTGCCACGTCGTTAATTAGTTGGATGAGGACAGGCTAGAAACAGAATTAGTTGGATCCTGACTTTTCCGTCCGTGATTTGTTCCATCCGGCCAGCCGTTCCTCCGTAGCTCTTGGACTCTTGACCTTTTCTGTCCACTCGTTCATTCTTGCTGATACACTCCAACCTTTGTACTTATTGCCATTGCCTGTGGCGGCCTTGCTTGTTCTTGCCTATTCTCTACTAGAGCACCTCTTGTTGACTTGTTACGACACCACAAACATCTTCCGTATTATTGTTTGATTCAAGTTCGAGAAAAGTAGAAAGGATCTGGCATGGATCAACATAGCTTTCTCATGAACCAGGCGTTACATGATTCATCGTCGTCAGGTGATGATGATGATTTCTTTTTTGATGTCGTCCATGCGGTAATTAATGGAGATGAGTCTGATAATGAAGAACCAAAACATTGCGGTTCTGTTCATGGGCATCGAGAGCTTCAACGTGATAGACAGCTGGGACACCAGAGGCTGTACCAGGACTATTTCGCCGATAATCCTACATACGGGCCAAATTATTTCAGACGAAGGTATTCGATTCAACACATTTTGTATAAAAAAGTTTCTTATATGTATGTGGTTAATTATTTTATAATGCAGGTTTCGGATGGGACGTTCATTGTTTCTGCGCATATTGCAAGCTGTGGAACAATATGATGAATATTTTGTGCAAAAAGAAATGCTGCCGGCACACTTGGTCTGTCTAGTTTGCAGAAGATTACAGCAGCATTTCGAATGTTAGCTTATGGAGGCGCAGTTTTTCGGAGCAGGTAAATCTTGGGGAAGGTTTGGGGAGCTGTTGGACTGCTTTTTTTCTACTAATGACGTGAATATCAGTTTGGGGATATTATTAGCCTTCTCTTGGAGATGCTCTTAAGACGTTATTAGCAAGCACAAAAAGGTGCTATCACTAGTACACGCACCATTTTTGTTGACACTTGCGTTTATTTCTACCGGGTGGTTTGTCTTTAGAACAGCCCGTAGAAATCGGCCTAAGAGAATCGCTTGGTTCTCTTTAAGGAACCGCCAAGAGAAATCGACTATTTCTACTGGGCGGATTTCTTAAGGAACCGCCAAGAAATCGATTTCTACCGGGCGGTTCCTTAAGAGATCCGCCAAGAGAAATAGTTTGAAATTAATTTTTTCGAGTTTTTAAACTTACTCGGATGGAGAAACTCCCCAAATAAAAGTTGTAGATCATGAAAAGTTATGAAACTTTATAGTTGACAATTTTTTCATTTGAAGTCATCTTTTTAAAAAATATTTTTTGCTATTTTTTGAGTGATTTTAGGCGGCGATTTCTACATGCGGTTCCTTAAGAGAACCGCCTGTAGAAATCGATTTCCACCGGTGGTTTTCAACCAACCGCCAGTGGAAATGGGTCATTTTTACTGGCCTCTCCCACTGGCGGTTGAGAAAAACGCCAGTGAAAATAGCTTAGCCACCGCCAAGATGAGCATTTCGTACTAGTGTATGTCCTCTCCTGCAACGGCTATAGCTTTCAAAAGTTCAGGCTTTAGAGTATAGATCTTCAAAAGTTCAGGCTTTAGCTATAATTCAAAAGTTCATGCTTCAGAGGAGATTGTGGTTCAATCCAATTGAATTTGTTTCAATTTAAGAGTCTGATTATTATATGAATTCAATAAATCCATATAACTAAGTAGCTTGACCATATGTTGCTATGAGACATCAGCAAAACTTTTATATTATAAACACACAGATCGCAAGTAAGATAACAATGTGAGATTAAATATTAACGTTAAAGCGATGGGAATGGGATGACTTATTTTTGTGGTTTTGGTTTGTGGCCAATAGAGTCAAGAACATCTCGTGTACTTCCTCTATTTCAATTTACAGAACGTTTGACATTTCTACGTTAGGTTTGACCACTCACTTATTTAAAAAATTTATGCAAAATGTTTCTTCTTTTGCTTTAGCTTACTTTACCAATAAAAGTTATTCAAGAATGACTTAAATTTGACTATATTTTTATAATTTTTTTTTGAATAAGACGGGTGATCAAACTTAGGGTAAAAAAAGTCAAACAACTTATAATTTAAGATAGAGGTAGCAGAATATTTCAGGAAATTTGGATACGAGCTCATCGTAGCAATTTTGGCCGACGAGGTCATCCCACGTGGGGCGAGTGCACGAGCGTCACACACTCGGACAAGAAGAGTTCGGGCTATTATTAGGCCGCTGAAGGTGAGAAAGAAGACTAGCTCACCGCGGAGTTGACAAAGGAGCCGTCGCACGCGAGCTCTAGGGTGGCTTGCCGCGCATGAGCTCGACAGGGGTCACCACTGCCGGTCGAGCTCTGATGAGGCGAAATTTTTTGCACCAGAAAAATGTCTCCTCTCCGGTCTTTTTAGTCGTGAGAGAAATATGAATGGCAAATAAAGAGATGCATACACTGGTATACAAAAGATTTTGTGTGATATTGGTCTTTTATTACCTGCGGTTGGGCCTGGCAGCTACAGCTGTTAATCTATAACTTTTTTTTCATTTATGCAATTAAACAGAATAAACTTTTTTGAATAAAATAAGCTTTTTTGTGTGTTGTTGCATACCGCTGAATTCTTTTCCTTTTTTGTCTTCAATTTTTGCTTGTTAAAAACGACCGAGTTGTTGGGGCATACGCACTTACGCAGCTTGCGATGGTACCTGGGCTCAGCTGCTCCCTTGGATGGTAGGGATCGGCAGTCGGCAGATATACATCTCGGCTGCTAGCTGCAGTCATGGAGGGCGACGTCAGGTGATCTGATTCCCCCTCGCCAGCCAGCTAGTGCTCACCGGCCGCCCATGCCGCTGGAGATTGTGTCCCCTTCTCACCTGGTGCTCACGCTCGATGTTCATCCTCACTACAAGAGATGTAACGTTTTGTAGTATTTAATTTATCATAATATTTGGAACTTATGTCATAGATCAACATTTTATGATGCTTGCATCACGAAAAAGCTTGTGTCACTAGTTATTTGCTTTTGGAAATTGAACAACAAGTAGTGATGAACAGATGCTTTCAACTAAGTTGTGATTGAGATAGGTTTCACAACAAGGTGGTGAGGAAGGCTAAGAGATTATTAAGAGATGATCAAGCCAGCAAACTCACACTTGGAGAAAGAAGGAGATTAAAACAAGTCTGGAGGCAAAGGTGTATGCTAGGGGTTTTTTATTTCGTCAACTGAGACACAATAGATTGTGTGGTTGAATTTAGGATAGGTAGCCATACTATTAAGAGAGACTCTAATGCAAAATAATTATCTAGTGCTAGTAGGTTTAAACTAACTCTGTATATGCATCAGACACAGTGACATGGTGAAATGCAATTGTAAAATGCTTTCAAATAGCTAACTTAATGTTTAAAGTGAAGACGTTCACGTTGAAAAACATTTGAAATGCTAGAAAAGTTTAGAACTTAAGGCAAGTTTTATGCCCTTATCAGAAAAATCCGATGCTTTCTAAGGGAGGCCACCAGAGAACGCGGTATGCATAGATCGAGAGCACTTAGTAGTTTAACAGGGGCTAGGATTACGACCGGAGAAGTACGGTTGTCTATCCTACTAACAGCACCAGAGCTTGAGCTCTTCAGTGGCTCACAATAGAGGTTCTGGGGTCACCGAATTAATCCGGTGATTAGCACGAGGGGCACCAAATTAAATGTGATCCAATCATCATTAGGGCTGAATGGCTAGTTTGCCTTAGACTGAGTGCACATGCAAGCACCAGATTAGTTTGGTGGATGCGCCCGAAGCACCACCGGAGAAAGCACTAGGGGGTTTTTAATCCAGATCAAATCTTAGCTGTTAGATCTTATAATCGTTTCTTTCTGTAGGTTTTCTAGTGGCTTATTCCCTCCATCCAAAAAAGTCGTTGTGGTTCTCGTATTCCAGCCGAAGTAGGAGTAGCGAACTTATTCACCGGAGAGGGGCGGAACCTCTCCAGTGGTCTCTTTCTTTAGTGGTGCATCAGAGTGGGTATTTATAGGTACACGGTCTCCCCAACGGGGAGACGTTGTGACCTCTCTGTCCTCATGCTCACCGCAACCCCGACTCGGAATGGACACCCTTCTTGCCTCGCCCCCTAGAGGGTATTCTTGTCCAAGATGCGAGGTTAAGTTGCCTGCTCTAACCTGCCCCCTCCTTGGGCGGGCCCGACATAATGCACGCCAGCTGTCAGGAGCGGGCGGGGCCCTCTCACTGGGCGCGGTCCTGTGAGAATCACTCTGCTAGGCCAAAAATGGAGCCACCCAGCGAGATCGTTGCGAGGACGGCATCGCCAATGCGGGGGCTTTTCTGCCGCTACGTGGATCAAATGGAGCCCGGCGCCTCCCACGATGGCGCTGGGGCCAGAAGTGGGTTAGCCAAGGCGAAACCCCTTTCGCTGCGGCGAGACGTGGTAGCCCATGAAGAGCTGGCTCCGCAAGACCGGGTGGGAACGAGTTCGACACAACAAGGACTTCTTTGACACAAAAAGGGACATTGTGCGTTGGGTGACGATGCCAGAGGTTAAGGCCTCCCCCCAACAGTCATTCTCGCTTCTCGAGAAACAACTACCGGTAATTTTAATAAATAATAAATATCATCAATTAGCATCATAATTAGTATCATCGGAAAGATCTTTAGATCTAGTTTTTTAATAAATTTATTTAGAGATATAAATATTGCATGTATTTTTATACAAATCAAATTAAATTTGTGGCACGAACACCAAAAATATTATCTATTTTGGGATGGAGGGAGTACTCTCTTCTAAAAATAAGTTCACATCTTATATCTCTTCTAAAAAAATAAGTTCACATCTTATATTTTAAGGAGTCAACTAATCGCAAATTTAACTAGATTTGTAAATAATATTATCTTTTTACATCTTTAAATTGGTTCACTATAAAAAAAATATGACATAATTAACTTAATAATATTTATTTAATACTATAATATTAGTGTTTTCTATATATTTAATCAAATTTATGTGCTTGGCTCTTTGTACTCTTAAATGAGCATTTATTTTGGAACGTCTGGAGCATGTGGCCAACTCCACCTCCCGTGCTTCACTCTTGCTACTCGTCAAGATCCAGTCGCGCGGCTCCTCACCTCCTGGCCAGTGGCCAGTCTCATTTGATCGCCTCGCCTCCCGTGCTTCCCCCAGTCCCACAACCCGGCGATCGACATGTCCGCCGCCTCCCGCCGGAAGTGAAAGAAAGGTATACAATCTCGTCGCTGACAAGCTCCTCCTTTTGCTGCCTTTGTTACGCAATCGCCTCACGTCTCAGGGGGGACCCTTCCACCGTCGACGGCGAGGCTAGGGTTTGGTTTTAGTGTGCGGGCTTTCCATCGAATTCCCCGATGATATCTCGATCTCCGTGGAGAATGGAGAGGTAGCGAGCAAGAGCGAGGCGCCGATCAAACTTTCCGTAACTCGGGCACGTTACATAAAACTTGGCGCTCCTCCCAAATCCCAGTACAAATTGCGTTTTAGGGGAATGATGAGAAGGGAGTGCGCCTAGACCCAGAATCCAACACAACTGAGCTTCACCAAAGTTTGATTTTAGTAATGCCAAACTAATACTCTGCTGTATTTCGTTTATCTGGTAATGGAAAATGGGGGAATCCCTCTGTTCAGGGAAAAAAGTAGTAATGCCAAGTCGTGGCATCAATTTTCAGTACCTATAGACCATGGGGCCTTAGATCAAACAACTTTATTCTGGTGTGTGTTGAAGATGTGCTTGCCCCACTCCACCCCTGTTCCCCTTTCTATGTGTTTTCATCTTAGAACTGGTATAATTTATGGGCTTGTTTCTGCAGTGTATTGTTATAAGGCAGTGCTGATGACCCGGACGCTTCCCATGGGGAGCTCCAGCAAGATTTCTGTGGCTGCAGGGGACCGGTTAAGCTCGTTGCCAGATGACCTCCTTCATGCCATCATGTATTTCCTCCCTGTTCAACAGGCCGTGCAGACGTGTGTGCTGTCACGCAGGTGGGAGCACCTCTGGTGCAGCATGCCGTGTCTTAACATAGATCAACAGGAGTTTGACTTGACAGCGTCAGGGCCCAAGAAAAGTGCTCAGTTTGAGGAATTTGTGAACAGCTTGTTGATGTTTCACCGTGCTTCATCATTGGATACGTTCAGGTTTCGTGTTACACACACCTATGATTTTAAAGTCGTTGAGCGATGGATCCGACGTGGAATGAAGTGCTGCCCCGCAGTGGTTGAGATATATAGGTCTTCCAGTACTCATTTGTTTTATGGATTACCTCATTTGGGTTCTAATGCTTGTCGCCTCAAAAAGTTGCATCTTGTTGCGATTTTTTTGGATAAGAGTTTCACGCAGCTGCTTCCATCTGGCTGTCCTTTACTGGAGGATTTGAAGCTTGACAAATGTTCACTTCCTTATTCTTCAGAAATCACATCTTGCACTCTGAAGAACTTGATAGTCGAGGATTGTGAAAGTGGCATGGGGGTACTGACTATCACAGCCCCACATCTTGTGTCTTTTTACCTAGTCATTGATGTTGAATTTGGCTGGGATAGTATTTTAGTGAATGAGATGCCGCTTGTGGCAAACTCAACGATATGTTTGAAACATGGCACCCAGTCTAAAATTACCTCACAGAGAATACCATGCAAGCTTCTTTCCAGCATAACTAATGTGAAAAAGTTAGAACTATCTGGTTCAAGAACGGTATGTTTCTCAACCTCCTGTTAGTCTTGTTGCATTATTTGAAATGGTTCTCTTGTTACTTATTTTAGTTTCTGTAGAGTTTATTATTGAAGGGAACTAATGCTCCCTTGCTGCACTAAGAATCAACATGTGCATGTGGTACAAATGAAACAATATAATAATTGATACAATGCTATGCAAATCAAGAAGATTAATTCAGTTCCTGAAAAGGTGTATAAATTGTGATGTTTCTTATTCATGTGTTGCAGTCGATACTTCATGAGGGATCAGATACTTTCCCAACATTTCCTAATCTTAGGACCCTGCTGTTCGATGGATGTGATCTGAGTGACGACTTTCAGACCCTAGGGCACTTTCTGAAAAATGCCCCTAGTTTGGAGAAGCTTAGTCTGCAATACTGCAAGGTGCTTCTCTTCTTCTTGGTCTACCATGTTCCATGGTCTTACTTTATTAATCTTCTTGCATGAACACTGTTTATTACTGTCAAAAGCTTCCAGAAGGTGCCAGGAAAAGGAAAAGAACTGAGCATCCAAAGAGGATTTCTGTAAAATGTCAGGAAACACTAACTTTCGAGTGTCCAAACTTGAAGTTGACTGAAATCAAACATAAAGAAGACGATGTCCACCAGCTGTTTGGCCTTTTGTCTGGCATTTGGAGGAACCTAATGAAGACTACCATCGTGCTTACCAAAGCTTGAAGTATCCAATCTCAGTGCTGTTTGCTTCTGGCCTCTAGCGTCCCTTCCAGATGCAGCAGGCCCTATATATGCTATCTTTCTGCTGTATTTTCCAGCGACATGTTAACATTTGCTTTGAATATCTAGATGTCAAATGGCAACCCAATTTACTAGTACTACCTAGGTATGTAATGTGGAAGTAACCCCTATTAGTACTGTATTGAGAATGTTAACTCTTCACTTTTCATGTTGCTCCAAGCACCTTTTGCCTCTTGGCGATGAACAGCTGAGTACTCTCGATTGATTGTAGTGAACTGATGACTAGGCCAGTCTCAATGAAAGTTCTAACAGAGTTTTATTCACATTTATTGTTATGTCAAATCATTTTTGTTTGATGAGTTGGTAGGATATTTATAAGAGAGATAAACAGAGTTTAATTAGGATGGAACCCATCAATCACAGTTACCAACACAAATAAAACTTGATGAAATCAATACTTACATTTCAGGAAACAATGGCCCCCATCCTCATCAAATCTCAAGCATACTGGGCACCTTTGTATTCAACACATTTTGTTTGATATTCATCTTCAAAGGCAAGCTGTTATGGGCTACTCTCCATATAAATTGTTGCACTTTTGGTGAGCATTGCGATTTGCATATTTGTTTCCATTCATTTTCAACAACTCGTCCTGAACGACTGCTCGAACTTCCTTCCCTTGCTGCCACTTCCTTCTCCTCTTATCTCCATCTTCTAACACGTGGTAGGCTGACTTTTCCGAGAATTCTCCCTTAGTATCAAAATGCCACGCTATAAAATCACCTCGTCATATAATTGTTGGGATAGCCACGCTATGAAATCACCTCGTCATATAATTGTTGGGATAGAAAGTATGTTAACAGCATCCTCTTCCCAGAATATGTCATGTACCAATTGGGCGTCCCATGTACCAGTAGCCGGGTCAATGAGCTTTGCAACTTGTCAGAAGTACATTATATTACCTCTAGGGGTTCTTGGTCGTCTGGTTATACCTTGAGGAATCCACGGATCCTCCCAAATTCTCACCTATGGACCATCACCCACCCTCCAGATCGTCCATTTTCCAAAGACTTCAGACCCCGCGTAGAATACTTTCTGTGAGAGAGTTCTGGAGAGGAAACTACACTTAGATGACGCTCGAATTTTACTGCTGTTAGCGACATCAGCCAAAGAGTTTGTCCAGGAGATATACTTAAACTAAGAAGGCTAGTAAAGTTGGCTTACTGTTATGGAAATTGTGTGATGCAAGCAATAAGGTTAATGCAGGGGAGAAACTCCAGACGACAGCTGAAGTTAATTCAATTGTGATCACTATGGCTGATTCAAATTGTGTCAAAAAAAACAAAAAAAAAAAAAATTGGCCAACAGCATATGTCGACAGAAAGCTGAACGCCACCGCTGGAAGGTCTACTGAAGATCAACATCGATGGTCTTTAGGTGAAGGAAACTAGGCAAGTAGCCTGGGGTTTCATAATAAGAGATCACGCTGTGTCCAGTTCTTGCATGGTGTGGTAATGGAGGACAAGTGCATGACGCACTGATGCCGGAGGCTGTGGCATGTTTGAAGGCTTTGGAATCGGCTAATGAACCCGGATTTCACACGTCCAGTTGGAGGTGGACTCAAGTCAGTTGAGGGAAGCAATTTGCTCAACACCAATGACAAAGCTCTAGGGGGTATGCTGTTTAACGATATTTGTTCGCTCTGGCATGAGCACTTGTTTTGTTTTACTGTGTAATTGATCACATGAGCACTTGTTTGTTCAATTGTGTTTTATATTAAATGTATTGAAAACTCGTCTACGCATGAGTTAGCTAAAATTGGCATGGTTTGGGACCCTGGTCATGAGCACGTGTGGATTGAACCCTTCTTGATCTTGCAAATGTTAGCGGAGTCGACCTCTGGTATTAACAAAAGGGCATATAGCCATCTATATAAAAAGAAACCGATGAAACCCTATTAAAACTGAATCTTCTCATTTTCGCTCACACCTAGCGATCCCATGTGCCAGCGCATCCTTTAGCACGGGGCTTGTGATGGACTTCAGCACTTCACGGCCGCTTGGACAAGCGATGGGAGTTTATGGTGTGGCGGCTTCGCAACATTTGGCACAAATGGCCAAAGCTTCACAACATTTATTTGGTGCTATTTTTTAGAGCTGTTCATTTAACTATTAGCTTTGTTCGTTTTATCTTATCAGCCTTTTTTTCTTTAAAAAATCATCCATTTTCAAACAGATTGTCGTTGTAGCCGCAGCGGCTGCAGCTTCAATCATTTTGGAAAGCTTTAGCCTCTGTTTGGACGCAAAGTATTTTTAAAGTATTGAAGAAATACTCTGGTTTTAGAAAATACTTTGGTTTTTTAAAGCTACTGGGTATTTAGATGCAACAAATTTTATAGTCAAAACTGTAGTTTTTTGAAGTTTTAAAAACTCTACTCATGATCTCTTTTGTTTAAACCACAGTTTTATATCTCTTTGGCTTATAAAACCATAGTTTTATAATACCATAATTTCTAAAAACTACGTTATCAAAAAGGCGGCTTCCAATCAGAAGCCGTAGTCGAAAGCTGTATTGTGTCTTTTACGGAGGTTCTTCACCCTGGAACTTTATTTTTAAAAAAATCACTCCCAATCTGCCTCCCACGGTCCCACCACCACCCGCCATCGATTCTTCCCGTTCCTCCCTGGCCGATCAGCTGTGCCGCACCATTCAACGTTTTTTTTTGACAAGAAAACATAATTATATTAATTAACAGCAAGAAGCTGTTAGAACCATTACATCGTTAATGGTTACACTTTGGAGTGCCAAAATAACAGGACACTCATGACCATGGTTTGCATTGATGCAAACACCTTTAAAGTTTGATTGGTGATTCAGAGAGGCTCTAAGAGCTTGCTTAGCAAGAGAATCAGCCATCTGGTTATGATGTCTATTAATCCTGCGAATAAAAGTGGAAGAATTTATAGTAGAGGAATGGATAAGTTGAGTGAGGGGCTTGATTCTCCAGTCCGGAGGATGAGCAATGTGAGCAGCATTCATGAAATTCACCAATTGTTGATTGTCACATAGAATGGTGGCCCCCTGCATTTGAAGAGAGGCTAGCGGATGCGCAAAGAAGAGCCATTGCAGGCAGCCTTCTGCCATAATAACAGAAGTGGTTTTCTTCATTAACGCCTTGATGAAAACGCTTTGGGGAGGGGACACCTGCATGTTGACAATAAAAATTCCTAGACCAGCAGGTCTAGGATTATGAGAAGAGTGATCTGAATTAGTGGTTGCATCCGTGTAGCAGCGAATTCCATCCAGCATGGTAGGTGAACTGACTAGGAAGTTGTTTGAGCATTGATTGGGCTGAGGCTGTTCGTCCCTGTCAACATCAGACAACAGACTCATACCTTGGTTGGAGTCACCTGAAGGTAGAGGTGGAGTCAAGTTGATGGTTGTAGATGGTGCTCGGATGGCTTCCAGGTGAGACTGCATATGTGTTCTGGCTGCATGTAGGATATTTGTGGCTGTCCAGGTTTTCCGTTGGAATCGGTTGTCGTTTCTTGCTTTCCAAATATACCAAAGAATAAAGAGAACATTACAAAGAAAAGCATCTGTAGCATTAGTATTGAAAATAGAAGATAGAGTCATTTGGAGGCCATCATCCTCGTCAGGAAGAGTATTAATTTGAAGGGAGGGGAGACTTAAAGACCAAACCTGTATAGGTAAATGGCATTTGAAGAAGAGATGTTGGTCATTCTCAACACTTCCACAGTAGGAATAAATCTCATCAATGTGTGTGGAAAACCGTCCTGCCCGTTCTCCTGTTGCAACTGCCTGCCTAATTAACCTCCAGGCAAAGGTTTGTAGAAGAGGAGGAATTAGTTTGCTTTTCCAGGCTTTTTGTAGGATGATATTAGCATCAGCTGAAATGCTTCTAGATCCCTGGTTTGGTAGAGTGTATTCCTGCAGAGTAGCTAAATAAGAGTAAGCAGCCTTCGTGGTGCACTGGCCGTCTTTAGCTGGCGTCAAGCCGTCAACCACCGGCGTAGCTGTGATGGTCTGTACAGCCTGTTCAGAAAAGGTTGTGGAAAGAAGCTGATAATTCCAATCATTAGTGTCAGAAATCCAGAGGTCAGCAACCTCTGGTATCTCCAGCGACTGGCGGCGGCTTCAGGCTGCGGGCTGCGGGCTGCGGGCTGCGGCTGTTGCCTTTAGCCTGTTGGAGAGATCCGGTGCCGCGTCTTCAGCGCGGGAAGGCGAAGGCCTGCGACTGCGATGTTCTAGCCCGCAACCGGCCCCTTCGGTTCGCCGCGCTAAAGTCCACGATGGAGGCCGCTCCCAAGCGTGTCCGGAGGGGCGGCGGCGGTTCGGCACCCGACCGGCTGAGCGCCCTGTCGGACGATCTCCTCCGTCGCGTCCTCTCTTTCCTCCCGTCCCGGTCTGCCGTGCAGACCTGCGTGCTGTCCAAGAGGTGGATAGATTTGTGGCGTTCGGTGCCCGCCGTCCGACTCGACATCAAAGATTTCGTAGGCTTTGGCGCGAACGGCAGGTGGATAAGGATGAAGAATTTCGCCTCCGAGTTTCTGATGCTCCAGAATACGGAGCGTTTGGACGTGTTCAGCCTAGTTGTTGATAGCAGTTGCAGTCCGCCGCGTGAAGATTTCCAGAGATGGGCTCGCTGTGGCATCAATCACCAACCTCTGGTCCTCCAATTCTGTGCTGATAATATGTATTGGAAGGACCTCCGGATCTGTCGTCTTAGCTCTGCCTTCCGTCGCCTGAAAAGGCTGGAGCTTTCTGATCTGTATTTGGACCATTCTTTTACCGACACACTCAATTCTGGGTGCCCCGTCCTTGAGGATTTGGTTCTGGACAATTGCCGCAATGAATTTGATGTTATTCAATCTGACACACTGAAGAACTTGTTAGTTCATACTTGTTCAAATTTTGCTGCAGATATGTTGATCGTCAGGGCACCTTGTCTTGCTTCTCTGTGCTTCGACTTTTGTTTCAGATACCACGCAAATGGTCTTTCGCTAGAGGCAGGAAATTCACTTGTGAGTGCATCAATTTCCATAATCTCTTATCCAGCATCTCATAGGGGCCAAACAGTTCTTCTGGGCAGCCTATTCAATGTGAAGAGTTTGGAGTTGGATAGTTTTAGTGCAATGGTATGCCTTCGTTGCTACAGATGTCTCTCTTCCATGCTTGTGTAAGAAATTTGAACTAAATCTTTGGTTATTGGCTCGTTTCTGTTTTTATTTCTCTGTTTCAGGTCATACTGGATAAGGAACTAGATAACTTTCCAACATTTGACAACTTGAGAACCTTGTCTCTCAATTCGTGTTTTCTTAGTGAACGAGATGTAGATCAATTCAAGGCTATTGGGAGACTTTTGCAGAAGTCTCCTAATCTTGAGAAGCTTACTTTGCATAATTTTTGGGTAGGAGCTCTTAACATTTTTCTTTATGTAATGTGAGTATGTGCTAGTATTGACCTGCTTAAATGTCTCACATGATTATGGACTATGGATTTTTCAAAGTACATTGAAGGTACTGTCAGGAAACGGCGGATTAGCGACCAGCCCTATCTTAAAAAGGTATGATGTTCTTCGAGAGAGAGATAGGATGACCTTCCAACTCAATTTATTTTAGTGCACCATTTCTTTAGTTATTAGGCTATATTACAACTGACCTCATATTGTGCATTTGTGCTTAGTTGGTTTTGCCCTTATATTGCTTTTGTTGTTTAATTCTCACCACTAGGCACCATCCCCATGTGCAATAAAAAGTTAAAAACTTCCTTTCTAGAGCTTGGTGTCGATATCACAGTATACATATCTGAACTCTGATCTAATTTCATCTCTTCTCTGACGAAGAAACATGCTCATGCTTTGTCTTTCAAATATTTACACCCAATTAACACTTTCTGTCTTGAACTCTTGATTATTTGTCAGGAATTTTGTAGTTACTCCAGATTTTAGTTTGTTTCTTGTTTTGCCTTCCAAGTTGTATGTAGCATTGACACCTGTGATCCAGGGGTTAGAAAAGTGGTAGAACTGGCGAGTTATGCTACTGCAGAATACAGAATTGCCGCAATAGAAATGTACATTAGTTTTAAGAAAAATGAAAACAAAATTTATGAAAATTACAAGATTCATGATTTCAGAAATTTTAGCTTGCTAGCCACTATGGTTATGGGAAATATAGGAATCTGCAACATAGTGTGATCATCGCTATGCTGAGTGGTAGTGTTCAATTTACTTTTCACCTGTTCTGTAACTGCTGGACTGAGAAAAGACAACTCTAATAAACATGAGATAAATTACTTACGTTTCGCCTGTGCCAACTGCAAAAGCCATGCATGTAAAACTGAGCGCACAATTTTTCCTGCGACATACTCCCTCCGTTCCAAATTTTAAGTCATTCTGGCTTTTCAGTTATATAAGTTTTGCTAAGCACCTAGGTACATTATGTTTAGAGATACATGGTAAAAGTTATGTATATTGAAAAGCCAGAACGGCTTACAATTTGGAAGAGAGAGTATCATATCAGTTTCCAGACCAGATTTGCTGAGGTTCAGAAGGTTCATAAGTTGAAAAGTACTGTCGACTACATGTCTGCTGCATTAAAGCTTGTTAAGTACTAATATTTTGAGAGTTGTGGCCAACTGGATTCAGTTTCTATTGTAGTGTTGTGTAGTAAACTTGTAAGCTGGTAAGACTAGCAATTATGTGATTCCAATTAAGAAGGCCAAATATTTAGTCTTAACATACCTCTCTTGTCGGCCCTAGTGTCTGTAAGTATTGCATCTCCTGTTTGTTGTATGCCAGCTATAAAATGTGCTCTGTAACATTCTTTTCAAGAGGATGACGTTCATGATGTTTCTCACTGTCTGTGTGCATCTCTTTGAACCCTGCTCATCCCCTTCTCATATAAAGAAGCACTGCACCTGCCCCCACCTTTTGTTTTCTGAAATATTATTAATTGAAGTGTTCTCTTCAACTGTGCTAACTGATTAGATCATGCAACTGCAGAAAGTCCGCAAAACATATTTGTTCACTTTTTTTGGCAAGAATTCTCTATACCATTAATTCATGTGGATGATTTAGCAAGTTGTGTCTCTGTTTCAGGTGAAGCCAGTTGTAGGACCAATTGAATTTCCTATGCTTGAAAACCTGAGGACCTTATTTCTGAATGAATGTGATTTGCGCGACAACTTCCGAATATTGCGCCATTTTCTGCGGAGCTGTCCTAATTTGGAAAAGCTCACTATACGGTTTTGTGAGGTAGTAGTATTAAATTTTCCTTCCAGTCCACTCCTACTCTTTGCTCAATTTAGCTTGAATACGGTGGCTGATGGATCCTCTATGATGGAAACAGCTCCGGGAAGCTTGCACTGGAGGGAAAGGAGGAGTCAAGCTGAAGACAGGAAAAGGTGCCAAATCAAAGAAAACACATTCAGGGTTCCAGAACTTGGTGCGCATCCAATGTCACAAGCTAAAATCTACTGAGATCATATACAAAAAGGGTGTCAAAATCCAGGAATTGGTCAACCTTTTACTGGACATCTCAGAGTACGCACCGATGGATATAATAACCCTTACCAAAGTATGAAGAAGCGATGAAACTATCAGCCTGACACTATGTAGTCCATTTCTGGTTCGTGACTAAAATGTTCTAGCCTTAAGACTATTTTCAGATGTTCTGTCCGCTGGTGTACCAATCAATGACTGAATCTATAGATAGCTTAAGGGCGCACTCTGACTATCTGTGTCGTCGGTGTCTTGTTGAATGGTTCTGAAAGGAAGTGGTGCGCTGAAATGTGAGTATAAATATATGTGTGTGTGCTGAGAAGTGAGTAATGATATGTTTGATGAAAAGTCAGTAATTTATGTGATTATTAAGGCTCTGGTAGATGACGAGTGCTAAGTTTCCAATTGCTGTTGTTGACGGTCAGCATTGGCTTCCTGCTGACCTGCGACTGCGCCTAGACACACTCGTTGGTAGTTACTCGTTGCCAGATAAGCAGTTGTTGCACCTAAGCCATCCATACAAGAAGGAACGGCTTGGATGAGAGCTCTCATTTGCCCTTTGTTTTTTTTTTTTTTTTTTTTTTTTTTTTGGGTATCATTTTGTATTTATCCTCTGCTCTCAAAGCTCGTAATCTGCTACCTTTCTTGGACTTTAAATATTCAGAGAAACTGGACAATACATGATTTATCATCCCAATCGGTCTTCATATAAACTTGAAGCCCAAATAAAATAGTAATACAAATCTTGAACATGGCTCTGATTTTCTACTTTACATACGTACTAATACTAATTGACAGTACAGATTTTTTATAGCTCTCAAGAAGCGTGTTGTACAAAGCTGCACGCCTATTCCTCTTGCATTTACTGATGATCACCTTTGTTGAATTTTGTCAGGCTTGTTAGGCTTTGCACAAAGCAGGTCCACGCACTGCAAATCAAGTCCACGCACTGCAAGTGACATGACAACATCTCTGCTCCTCAGGCACCTGAACCAATTTTGGAAGTTTATGCTTCCCCTTTTCTGAAACTTAATGCAACAGGACTAAACTATTTTTCTCCGGCCATCAGACAAAAAATGACCGGTGGGTGCACACGCACTGAACATGTCTGCTCTGCTAATTTACATTCTTCGACTTACTGCTTCATATACTTGCTTCGCTCTGGCGTTAGCACAACATCGCCTCTGCTAGCTGTGAGATGGGGTTGCTAGATAATGGCTGCTCTAGTGCACGCAGAGGCAGCAGCAGCAGCACATTCATGAGAAGTGGGAAGAGGTGCCAGAGGAGTAAGTTCCATGGCGCATCAGCTCGCCGGGCGCCGCCGTCCAGTTGCTTTGCTCTTCCCTGCAAGGAAATGGCGCCGAACTCTTCTCTCCTCCTGCCATTTCTCTCCAAAAGAGCGGCTGATACAATATATTCATCCAAGCCGTTCCATCTCATATGGATGGTTCAGGACTTCAGGTGCAGCAGCAGCAGCGACGGCACTGGATCTGCATCCTATGTGCTATCTGCTATAAAAGTGTAAAATATTCAACTGACTTGGAAGATGGTAGTGAAGCAGATTCTGATAGTTGTTTGGAAGATGGTGCCCTCTAACATCTAGCTCTGTCCAATTGGTTTGGGTTTAGGCTTTGTATGTGAAAACGTGGTATATATGCTATCTAGTTAGCATAGACTGAGACAGTGATAGGGAGGAGTGGATTCATTCTAAAATCCCATCTACACGCGCTGCCTTTGCCCTGTGTATCTGTGTCCAAATGCCCAAATTACTGTGGCAAACAGGTAGTCCTGTTTTTATCTAGTCTTCTGACGAACTTGGTAGCCATAAATTTTTTTGAGACGAATTGCTTGCCACATCTACCAGGCATTAATTTTTTTTTCCTAGTCTAATGCAGAATGCGAGTGCTTGAACTGTATTCATTAGTTACTAGAAGTGCCGTCTGAAATTCTAAAACCAAGAATGGGAGAGCATTATCTGTTATCTGTTATATTCGAAATGTGTGGTTCATTTCAATTTTTTTTGTTTTGCAGACATGGTATACCGATGAATTTTGGTGGATCTTGGAAATTTGTTTCCAGCTGTTCGACGCCGGAATCTTTTTTTGGCTCTCGATCACTTGTGCTTGTCTGAGAGTCATGTACGGAGAAACCGAGAACGAAACGTTTTGAGAAAAATGTTGTTGCTACTATCTGATGTAAGTGCGCGCTGTTGTATTGGCTGATGTATACCAAGTTTCCAGCAAGTTTCGAGGAATCCCGAGTGCAAAAGCAGCAACAATGTCTAGGACAAGAATGTTCGAGCCTGTAAATTTGAAATTTGAAATTGCACATTCAAACGATGTCCACAAAAGATTTGAATGTTGCTTGGACCGCAGGAAGCCTGCGGGTTGTCATTCCTTCCTCTCCCACTCAACTCAGACTGCGCCTACCCGCCGCGCTGCTGCACACTCCGACTAGCCGCTAGGGTTTTTGGCTTTTCCCCTTTCCAGCTCGAAGGGGCTGCGTCTTCAGTAGCCTTCAGCCTGTGCGGGAGATCCGGTGGCCGCGTCTTCGGCGCGGGGAGGCGAAGGCCTGAGATGTTCGAACCCGCAACCGGCCCCTTCGGTTCGCCTCGCTGAATTCCGCGATGGAGGTGGTGGTCGCTCCCAAGCGGGTCCGCGGCGGCTGCGGCGGCGGCGGTTCGGCTCCCGACCGGCTGAGCGCCCTGTCGGACGATCTCCTCCGTCGCGTCCTTTCTTTCCTCCCGTCCCGGTCTGCCGTGCAGACCTGCGTGCTGTCCAAGAGGTGGGTAGATTTATGGCGCTCGGTGCTCGCCGTCCGACTCGACTACAAAGATTTTGTAGGCTTTGGCACGGATATCACTTGGAGAAGAAAGATGAAGGATTTTGCCACCAAATTTCTGATGCTCCAGAATACGGAGTACTTGGACGTGTTCCAGCTAGTTGATAGATATTTGGAGATGTGTCTGCGTGGAGATGTTGAGAGATGGGCTCGCTGTGGCATCAGTCGCCAACCTCGGGTGCTTCAAATCTGTGCTGGTGAAATGTATTGGAAGGACCTCCGGATCTCTCGCCTTAGCTCTGCCTTCCGTCGCCTCAAAACGCTGGAGCTTTATCGTCTGTCTTTGGACCATTCTTTTACAGACATACTCAATTCTGGGTGTCCAGTCCTTGAAGATTTGGTTCTGGGAGATTGCCACAATCAATTCGATGTTATCCAATCTGACACACTGCAGAACTTGTCAGTTTGTTGTTCAAGTAATGTAGATGTATTGGTCGTGAGGGCACCTTGTCTTGCTTCCTTGAACTTGGACTTTCCTTTCTACACCTACAAAAATGGTCTTTCACTAGAGGCAGGAAATTCCCTTATGATGGCATCAATTTCTGTAACTGATGGTCAAACATCTCAAAGAGGCCAGACAATTCTTGTGGGCACCCTATTCAATGTGAAGAGTTTGGAACTGGATGGTTTTAGTGCAATGGTATGCCTTCGTTACTAATACATAACTTTCTATGTCTTGTTTTGTATAAGAAATCTGATGGTTTTATTGAACTAAATCAATTGATTATTGGCTTGTGTCTATTTTTATCTCTCTGTTTCAGGCTATATTGGATAAGGAATTAGATAAGTTCCCAACATTTGACAACCTGAGAACCTTGTCTCTTACTCGGTGTTTTCTTAGTGAACGTGATGTAGATAAATTCAAGGCTATTGGGAGATTTTTTTTGCAGAAGTCTCCTAATCTTGAGAACCTTACTTTGCATGATTTTTGGGTAGGAGTTCTTCACATTTTTCTTTATGTAATGTGAATCTGTGCTAGTATTGATCTGCTTAAATATCTCACATGATTATGGACTATGAATTATTCAAAGTATTTTGATGGTACTGTCAGGAAATGGCACACATGGGACCAACCCAGGCTTGTAAAGGTATGCCTTTCTTCGATGGAAAGATAGGATGGGCTTCCAATTGTTTTTGAATTTTCTCTTATAAATTGAAGTTGTTCTTAGTTGCTTTACCCTTATATTGCTTTGTTTAGTTCTCACCACTAGGCACCAGACCCATGTGAAATAAAAAAGTTTTAAAAAAAATCCTTGCGAGAGCTTGGTACTGATATCATGGTGTACATATCTGAATTCATCTAATTTCATCTCTTTTCTGATGAAGCAACATGCTCATGCTTTGTCTTTGCAATATTTGCACCCAATTAACACTTTCTGTCTATAACTCATTGATCATCTGTCAGAATGTTGTGTATTTTTTGTTTATTTCTTGTTTTGCCTTCCAAGTTATTATATGTAGCACTCACCTGTGATCCAGGAGTTAGAGAAGTGGTGGAACTGGCCAGTTATGCTACTGTAGAATACAGAATTGCCACAATAAAAATTGAGTTTGGTTACTTTGGTCAAGTTTTTATTTGTCTTGAGGATTACTGGAAGCACTATAATTTGTTGTTTTAAAAAAATTAAAAACAAAATTTAAGTAAAATTACAAGAATCCATAATTTCAGAAATTTTAGCTTGCTACTCACAATGGCCTATGGGAAATATAGGAACCTGCAATATAGCCATACAGTGATCATTGATATGCGAGCCAGCGAGTGTTGGTGTTCAATTTACTTTTCACCTATGCTAGATTGAGAAAAGACAACACTAATAAACATGGGATAAGTTACTTACATTTCATCTGTGCCAACTGCAAAGGCCACGCATGTATAACTGAGCGCATAAGTTTTTCGTGCGATATACTCCTGTTCCAAACTGTTATACATTATGTTTATATACATGGTAAAAGCTATGTATTTTGAAAAGCTCAAAAGCCAGAACTACTCACAATGGAACTGAGAGTATTGTATCAGTTTCCAGACCAGATTTGCTGAGGTTCACCGCAAGGTTCATGAGTTGAAAAATACCATCAATGTACCCTACATATCTTATCCTGCATTAAAACTTGTTAAGTAATATTTTGAGAGTTGTGACCAACTGGCTTCAGTTTCTATTGTAGTACTGTGGTAAAATTGTAAGTTGGTAACACTAGTAACTATGTGATTTTAATTAAGAAGGCCAAACAATTGGTCTTAACATAACCCTCTTGCAGGCCCTAGTGTCTGGAAGTATTGCAGTCGTTTAACTTTCTTTTCAAGAGGATGATGTCATGATGTTTCTCACTGTTTATGCGCATGTCTTTGAACCCTGCTCATCCCCTTCTCATATAAAGAAGCACTGAGCCTGCCCCCACCCATTTATTAGTGCTGAGTTAGTGAGATGATCCTAATACCAAAAGTGAAGTTTTTCATCAGTTGTGCTAACTGCTTAGATCATGCAAACGCAGTTAGACAAAATATATGTATTCACTTTTGTTGTGGCAATTCTCTACACTGGTAATTTCTGTGGATGATTTAGCAAGTTGTATCTATGTTTCAGGTGAAGCCAGTTATAGGACCATTTGAATTTCCTTTGCTTGGAAACGTGAGGACCTTATTTCTGGATGAATGTGATTTGCGTGACAACTTCCGGTTATTGCGCCATTTTCTGAGGAGCTGTCCTAATTTGGAAAATCTCACTATACGGGTTTGTGAGGTAGGAGTATTCAATATTCCTTCCAGTCCACTTCTACTCTTGCTGAATTTAGCTTGATACGGTTTGACTTATGTATTCCCTATGATGGATGGAAGCAGCTCCCGGAAGCTTCCACAGGAGGGAAAGGAGTCAAGCTGAAGACGACAGGAAAGGGAGCCAAATCAAAGAAAACACATTCTAGGTTCCGGAACTTGGTGCACATCCAATGTTGCAAGCTAAAATCTACTGAGATCATATACAAAAAAGGTGTCAAAATCCAGGAATTGGTCAGTCTTTTGCTGGACATCTCAGAGGACGCACCAATGAATACTATAACTCTTACCAAGTATGAAGAAGCGATGGACATGGACCTATCAGACTGACACTATGTGGTCCTTTTGTGGTTTGTGACTAAAATGTTCTAGCCTTAAGACTATTTTCTGATGTTCTGTCCGTTGGTGTACCAATCAATGACCGAATCTCGATAGATTAAGGGCACACTATGACTGAGCCCATCTGTGTTGTTGGTGTCTTTGTTGAATGGTTCTGAAAGGGAGTGGGGTGCTAAAATGCGACTATGTGAGTTAATATCTGTGTGCACTGAGAAGTGAGTAATGATGTGTTTGATGAAATTTAGTAAATTATGTGATTATTAAGGCTCTGGTAGATGACGAGGGCTAAGCTTCCAATTGCTGTTGCCGACGGTCGGCAGGTGAGATCGAGCGGCGGCACATGCCTTCAGCATTGGCTTCCTGCTCGCAGTGAGACCTGTGGCTACGCCTAGATACTCATGTTGGTAATTATTCATTGCCAGATAAGCAGTCGTTGCACCTAAGCCATCCAGGACAATGCATTTGGACTTGAAATTTGAAAAAGAGGTGGCACTGGAACCATTGACTCTCTCATCAAAGATAGACCTGTGTTGACACCAGATTTTGGAGAGTTAGAAGTTCCTGCATAGCAAATATTTGTTTCTACTTCTGAAGGCAGAAGCCTTGCAGAAGTAGTTTGATTTGCCTGTGTCAACTCAGCATTCATTTTGTTGGGGACCAAAATAAGGGCCCCTTAAGGAAAGCCCAACAAACGCAAAACCAGGCCCAGCGAGCCGCCGCTCTTCATCTGGGCCACAGCCCCAGGGCACCAGAGCGCGCATACAGTCCGCGGCCCATCCGAGCCCATCCTGCAGGGGCCTCGGGCGGCGCCAATCCTCCGCCTCGCCCGAGCCCTCGCCGCCCGGGGCCTCGGACGGCGCCAAGTCTCCGCCTCGCCCAGAGCCCCCCCACCGCGGGGGCCTCGGACGAACCACTAATCTCCGTCCCGCCCGAGCCCCCGGTGGCTAAGGCTCGGGCGGGGCACCTGCCTCCTTCAGGTCAAAGCCGTACCACCGATTTGATGCATATCCACTACCGCTCGTCCTCATCCAATGTCGGGGGCCCCCACGCTCTCGACGGGGGGGGGCATCGCCCGTCCACGACCCACGTCGGTGATCATGCTTACGCGACCTCCACCAAGGCCACGCCCGCCCAGCGTGAGGCGCTGTGCTACCTAACCTCCCTGCCAGGTCCCATCGCCGGAACTCCGGGACGCCTCCCACCACGCCAAAGCTACGACAGCCGACGTCATCTCCCGTATGGGAGTGGACTGGACGCCCCCTCCAGTCAACCAACAGTCCACCCCGTGTTCTCCGAGCCCGGGATGGGCGACCACTGCGCCAGCGACAGTCCGCAGCTGTTCCAACCACTTCCCGTACGGCGCCACGCTCCGAGGCCCCCGAGCCTCGGACTCCGAGCGGGTCAAAGCTACAAAGAGGCTACTGGGGCTCGACATCCCCTCCGTCACCCTCCGCCAACTCCGAGCAGGGACGTGAGTCATTTTGACCAACAGGGCCAAGGAGGCGACGTCGCGCTGCTTTGTCACGATCCAGGACGGTCTGCCCACTCCGAGGCCTCGGACGAGGGAGGACAGAAGCCCACGACCTTGCCACGACACAACCACTCCTTGTAAGGCTCTGCCCTCCCCTTGCGGCTATAAAAGGGGGAGGCAGGGGCCCGTAGGCGGTAGAGGCACACGAGCCCGATATTGGCACTCCACTCAATCAACCACGAGACTTGGGACCCCATCTCTCTCTCTCTCTGCTTGTACACCCTACCTACGAGCACTTCGGTGCAGGATAAAACAAGAACTCTCCCCCACTGGATGTAGGGCCTTCTCTTGCCCGAACCAGTATAAATCCTTGTGTTCATCTTGCACACCATCCGGAGTTGGGAGCACGCACCACAAATTCACTCGTTGGTGCTAGGACCACCAGTTCTAGCACCGACAATTGGCGCGCCAGGTAGGGGAGCTGTGCGTGTTTCGCCTCCCTTCCCGCCAAACCTCCGGATGGCCAGCAGACGCGACGACACTGCGTGGGGGGCGTATCGGTCCCAACTCTTCTCCCCACCGGAGCCGGAACCCTGATCCGGTTCGGGGATTTGAGTTCGTGTCGACTGGCGTTCAGTTCGACATGGAGCTCCTCCCGACTGGGGCTCAGGGGTCCCTCGACGAGGCCCCGGCGGATCCGTCACCAGCCCGACGCAGAGGCACCGCGGTACTCGCTCCCGCCCGGCGCCGGCGGACCCGCCCACGACGACGGCCGGCCGGCCGGGAGGAGGTCTTCGCGATGTCTTTGGGCCGGGCGACACCTCCCGTAGGGGCGCTCAGCCACCGTCGCCGCCACGACGGCCGTTCGGCTCGGCCAATCTTCTTTGCTACAAGCGGGCGTTGGTCTCTGTTGACGGTCACTAAGTGCAAATTTTATACCGTCAACAATGGCTCTTGAAGAGGCAATAGTAGACTAATAGGGGTTATATCGACAAATTCCACGAGTTTTGGTGATTTGTGAAATTTCCGTGTGATTTTTCGGAAAAAGGCTAAAAGAAGGATTTTAATGCAAATTTACCACGAAACTTAACCGCGACGCAACTACATCGCCCGGAGGGTTCGGGAAGACTCCGAAGACGCCGCGGCGGCGGGGCCCGCAAATGCCACCGGTGGGGCGGGCCGCCCCACCATGGGGCCGGTCGGCGCCCTAGGAGTTCTTGGCGGCGCCCCCCCCTTCCGAAGCTTCCTCCCGCCGCCTAGGGTTTTCATCTCCACCGTTGGCTAAGTCGGTTTGATCCTACGGCGTGCGTGCACTCCACCGGGCTATAAAAGGAGGGGTAGACTCCCCTCAACACACCAATTCATTCCTCCCGCTTCATTTGTCAAGAGTAATCGGAAGTTAGGGTTTCCAGAGATTAGAAGTAGAGCTCTAGTTCTTCAAGTTCTTAGTTTAGTCGTCTAGCAAGATTCAAGTAGAGATCGGGCCTCCGCTCGGGATTCCAGATCTGTCTTCTAAAATTTGGTAATTTTATCTTGTATTTCATTATGACTTTGCTCTACTTTAATATATTGCTACTTATTCAGTTCTTAGTTTATTCTAGTTGCACATTCGATATAGTTGTAGTTTATGATGATTATTGTTATATGATCGTAAAAGCGCCTGATTCAATACTCGAGTGGGTCGGGGTGGTGCGCATTATGTAGACGTGGTGTCTAGATATATTGTGTACCTACGGAGGCACCCCGATGTGCCGGGTCGTGTGGTAGTCCGCGCAGTGACAGCTGCGTTGGTTCCTCTGTAGTCCATCCCCCGTACGTAGAACTAGCCGAGCATGGTCGCGAAGGAGGTGACCTTTGTGTCTTAATATCCTCATTAGTTGATGCTCCTTATGATGTCTTCTTACGATTTTATTGCACTATAGATGAAAATGTGTAGCATGCGTAGGCTGTAGACTTTATATTAGTAATTACATAGGTTTTCTTATTTCTAATTGAATCCCTAGATTGCTTTACTACATTAGAGTCTCTATATTCTAGCTCTGGAATACCATTTATCTTAATTACTCATTTATCATTTATCATTACTGTTGACTAGTTATTGCTAAGGCATTGGTGTAATAGGTTATGATAGGGTTTATTCATCTATACTTAATAGTTACCCATACCTAATAAATAGAATGCTTTGCTTTATCCTTTTGGCATAAAAATAAATCAACGATACTCGGAATACTTCCTCTGGGTGAAATGCTACAACGGGAGAATTATCTGTGCGCTTGCGGATATATTCTAATTAGAGTCATTGCGTGTAGATTATTTTTATCCTTGGTTTTTGGCATCATGTTAGGGATGACAACTTAACTTGAAGTGATGTTAAAAATACCAACAGTTTCTACCTCCATGGGAGCTCGGCGCAGGCGCCCACGCCGCTCGCGGCGCCCCACGGAGCGTCTCAACACGGACATCCCCGACGGATCCATCCACGCCTACGAGGAGTACTTGATCAGGCAGGAGGAGCAGCGACGCCATTCCGGCACGCGCTACGTCCACCCGATCCGGCGCTATCTCGAGGACACGGAGCCCAGGGGGGTTAATCCCGAGCACGCCGCCCTCGGCTACCCCCGACTCCGACTCTCCGGACGTCATGTATGACCCGACGCGCGAGTGCTTCCACGTGGAGGTTGAAGACCTCGGCACCGGGAGCCGCGACAGCGACGATGGTGACCAGGATCGTGATCCTAGGCACACCGCGAGGCCCGCCCCGGTGGCTGCGACCCTAGTGGATCCGGGCGCCTCCCGTCCACAGGGAGAACGGACCCCGTCGCCTGCAACTACTCCGAGGGCGGAGGCCCCGGCGGCCACGCCTCGGGAGCCACGTCGACACACCGTCGAGCAGATCTGCGACCTCAGGGCTAAGCTCGAGCACGACCGTCTTCAGCTACGGCAGAAGATAGACGCGTTCGAGCAAGGTCACCGCGCGGCGCTCAACCCAAGCCCCGCAGAACGGCAGCGCGCCCGTGACGTCCACCAGAGGATCGTCAACGACGAAGGGGGCGAGCATCCTCCCGTCTTCCAGCGTGCGAGCCAGAACGTCGTGGCTGCGGCCCTTCTCCTCCGATCAATGCCGGAGCCCTCCACCCTGGAGGGGCGCCGCATCCGCGACGAGCTGCGAGGCTACATCGAGGCCGCCGCAGTCCAACAGGCCGAGAGCTCATCCTCGCGCCTTCGCGCTCAGAAGGACGAGGAGCCCGAGGGCGTCCCTCGGGAGGAGCGCGAGGCCTCGGTCCCACTGATCCCTCGCGGAGGCCGGCTCATGAGCGCATCTAGGACAACCGTGGCAGCTTCAACGATGGTGACGCGCGCAACATCGTGAGGGAAGCAAGGGCGCGGGACAGCGCGACCGCCCGGCCGGGCGGCGGCCGGCGCGACAGCGACGAGGACCGTAATGACGCGGGCCCCCTGGGCCTCGTGCCTTCAGCCGGGAGATCCGCAGCGCTCGGTTCCCCTTTCGTTTCCGCCAGCCCGCCAACCTCACCAAATACTCGAGGGAGACGAACCCTGAGGTTTGGCTCAACGACTACCGCCTGGCCTGCTAGCTGGGCGGGGCGGACGATGACAGGCTCATCATCCGCAACCTTCCTCTCCACCTGGGCGACGCCGCTAGAGCCTGGCTGGAGCACCTTCCCGCCCGCACTATCTCTGACTGGGCCGACCTGGTCAAGGTCTTCGTGGGGAATTTCTAGGGCACGTACGTGCGCCCCGGGAACTCCTAGGATCTCCGCAGCTGTCGCCAGAAGTCCAGCGAATCGCTTCGCGAATTCATCCGCCGCTTCTCCAAGAAGTGCACCGAGCTGCCCAACGTGGCCGGCACCGCCATCATCAGCGCGTTCCTAGACGGGACAACCTGCAAGGAGCTGGTCCACGAGCTGGGCCGGAAGATGCCCTCCACCGCCAACGAGCTGTTTGAGGTGGCTACGAACTTCGCCTCCGGTGAGGAAGCGGTGGGGGCCATCTTTCGCGGTGCCAACAACAAGGGGAAGCAGGCGGACGAGGGAGCAGGGGGAGCCGCAGCCCGCAACCTTAAAAAGAACAAGAGGGGCAAGTGGAGGGGCAAGCAAGGCAAGAAGGAGGAGGACTCCGAGGATGACCTCGTCGCAGCGGCCGACCGCAAGGCACCTCGAGGCTCCCCGGGGCCCGGGGCGTTCGACGACATGCTCAAGAAGCCGTGCCCCTTCCACAAGTTCTTCGTCAAGCACACCATGGGGGAGTGTGACTTGGCCTGCCGCTTCTACCAAAAACTCCCCCCACCCGAGGACAAGAAGAAGAAGGAGAAGGAGGATGAAGGCAAGGGTGACGGGTTCCCGGAGGTCCACAATGTCTTCATGATCATCGGGGGTCTCCCGGCGAACCTCTCCCCGCGCCAGATCAAGCGCGAGCGCCGAGAGGTGTTCTCGGTGCGCCCCGCCACGCCGCAATACCTGTCGTGGTCGGCCGACGCCATCACCTATGGCCTCGACGGCCACCCGCTCTACGTACTGAACCCTGGGAGACACCCGCTCGTGGTGGATCCTGTCGTCGGCAATGTTCGGCTCACCAAGGTGCTGATGGATCGCGGCAGTGCCCTCAACATCCTCTACTCCGAGACCCTTAGCCTGTTGGGGATGGAGCGCCCTCACCTCTGACCTTCCAACTCCCCCTTTCAGGGCATCGTGCCAGACAAGCGAGCCTGGCCCCTCGGGCGGATCGACCACCCCGTCGTTTTCGGGACGCCATCGAACTACCGCAAGGAGGTCATCACCTTCAACATGGTCGACTTCTAGAGAACCTACCATGGCATCCTCGGGCGTCCCGCGTATGCGAAGTTCATGGCGGTCCCCAGCTACACGTATCTCCTCCTCAAGATGCCAGGCCCCAACGGCGTCATCACCGTTGGCTCCTCCTACGAGCACGCGTTCAACTGCGACGTAGAAGCCATCGAGCACGCCGAGGCCTTGGCCGTCTCCAAGGCCCTCGACTCCAAGCGCCGCGCCGGCACCTTCGAGCCGTCCGATGGGGTGAGGGAGGTCCCGCTTGACCCCTCCACCTCGTCCGGCAAGACGGTGAAGATCTGCGACTCCCTCGACCCTAAATAGGAAGCCATGCTTGTCGACTTTCTCCGCGCGAATATCGACATCTTCGCGTGGAGTCCTTCGGACATGCCGGGCATTCCGAGGGATGTCGTCGAGCACTCCCTTGATATCCGGGCCAGGTCCAGACCGGTGAAGCAGCGCCTGCGCCGATTCGACGAGGAAAAGCGTAGGGCCATCGGCGAGGAGGTGAACAAGCTTTTGGCGGCCGGATTCATCAAGAAGGTGTTCCACCCCGAGTGGTTATCTAATCCTATACTGGTTAGGAAGAATAGTGGGAAATGAAGGATGTGTGTAGACTATACTAGTTTGAATAAAGCATGTCCAAAAATCCCTTTTCCTTTACCACGTATTGACCAGATAGTCGACTCCACCTCGGGGTGTGAGCTCTTATCCTTCCTTGATGCTTATTCCGGCTACCACCAAATAAAGATGAAGGAATCCAACCAGCTCATGACGTCTTTCATCACCCCGTTCGGCATGTACTGCTACGTAACGATGCCCTTCGGGCTCCGGAACGCAGGGGCCACGTACCAGCGGTGCATGCAGGGCGTTTTCGGCAACCACATCGGTGAAACCGTAGAAGCCTAAGTCGACGACATCGTGGTCAAAACCAAGAGGGCTGACGACCTTATCTCCGACCTCAAGATCGCTTTTCAGTGTCTTAATGCCAAGAGCGTTAAGCTCAACCCTGAGAAGTGCGTCTTCAGGGTCCCCCGAGGCATGCTTTTGGGATTCATCGTCTCCAAACGTGGCATCGAGCCCAACCCAGAGAAGGTGACTGCGGTGACGAGCATGGGGCCGATCAAGGATTTGAAGGGCGTACAGCGGGTCATGGGCTGTCTTGCGGCTCTCAGCCGCTTCATCTCACGGCTCAGCGAGAAGGGCTTACCCCCCGCCGCCTCCTGAGAAAATCCGAGCGCTTCTCCTGGACCTCCGAGGCCCAGAAGGCCCTCGACAAGCTCAAGGCTGCCCTCACCAGCGCCCCGATACTAGTCCCGCCAGCCGAAGGCGAGCCTCTCCTCTTGTACGTCACCGCGACCACCCAGGTGGTCAGCGCGGCCATCGTCGTCGAGAGGCAGGAGGAGGGCCACGCTTTACCGGTTCAGAGGCCGGTCTACTTCATCAGCGAAGTACTGTCCGAGACCGAGATTCGCTACCCGTAGATCTAAAAGCTGCTCTACACGGTGGTCCTGACTCGGCGCAAGCTCCGGCACTATTTCGACGCCCACCCCGTGACGGTGGTCTCCTCCTTCCCGTTAGGAGAGATCCTCCAGAACCGGGAGGTCTCGGGGCGGGTCGCCATGTGGTCCGTCGAGCTCATGGGAGAGACCCTCTCCTACGCGTCGAGGAAAGCCATCAAATCCCAAGTCTTGGCGGACTTCCTCGCGGAATGGACTGACACCCAGCTGCCGCCGCCTCAGCTTCAGGCGGAATGCTGGACAATGTACTTCGATGGGTCCTTGATGAAGACCGGAGCCGGCGCCGGCCTCCTCTTCGTCTCTCCCCTCGGGGTGCATATGCGGTACGTAATCCGCCTCCACTTCCCAGCGTCGAACAATATGGCGGAGTACGAGGGCCTTCTCAACGGGCTGAAGATCGTCATCGAGCTCGGCATCAAGCGCCTCGACGTCCGAGGGGACTCGCAGCTCGTCATCGACCAGGTCATGAAGGACTCAAGCTGCCACGACCCCAAGATGGATGCGTACTGCAAGGCGGTGCGCGCCCTGGAGGACAAGTTCGACGGCCTCGAGCTCAACCACGTCGTCCGGAGGCATAACGAGGCCACCGACGAGCTCGCCAAGATCGCCGCTGGAAGAGCCCCAGTTCCCCCCGACGTCTTCACCAAAGACCTCGCGGCTCCCTCCGTCACTCTCGGCGGACGGGAGGAGGCCTCAGAGGATCGCTCCGACCCCCCCTCGGGGGCTGGGATGACGTCCGAGGCCCCCTCTGTGGCCGAGGCCCCTTCTACCGCCGAGGCCCCCTCTGCGGCCGAGGCCCCCTCAGTCTCCGAGGCGTCCTCGGCGTCGAATCCCGAGGTCATGAAGATCGACGGGAAGGACCCAGAAGCCGACCCCAAGTCGGACTGGAGAAAGCCATACCTCAACTGTATCGTCCGAGGAATCCTCCCCGAGGACTTCAACCAAGCCAGGCGCATCGCAAGAAGAGTGAAGTCCTTCGTCGTTATCGAGGACGAGCTCTACAAGCGAAGCCCCTCGGGGGTCCTGTAGCGATGCATCACGGTCGAGGAGGGCCTCGCCCTAGTCCGCAAGATCCACGCCGGCGTGTGCGGTCACCACGCTGCTTCTCGCTCCCTCGTCGGCAGCGCTTTCCGACAGGGGTTCTACTGGCCGACCACGGTCGCTGACGCCACCGAGGTGGTACGCACCTGCGAAGGGTGCCAATACTACACTCGTCAAACGCACCTGCCGGCTCAGGCGCTCCAGACCATCCCAATCATATGGCCTTTCGCCGTATGGGGTTTGGACCTGATGGGACCCCTCAAGAAGGCGCCCGGGGGCTTCACTCATCTGCTTGTCGCCATCGACAAGTTCTCCAAGTGGATCGAGGCGCGCCCCGTCACCAACATCCGGTCCGAGCAGGCGGTGCTTTTCTTCACCGACATCATCCACCGTTTTGGAGTCCCAAACTCTATCATCACCGACCACGGCACCCAGTTCACGGGGGCGAAGTTCAGAGACTTTTGCGATGAGCACCAGATACGCATCGTCTGGTCCTCGGTCGCACACCCCCAGACGAACGGGCAAGTGGAGCGGGCCAACGGGATGATACTGCAAGGACTCAAGCCTCGGATCTTCAACAAGCTCGACAAGTTTGGCAAAAGATGGTTCGACGAACTCCCCTCGGTCCTCTGGAGCCTCAGGACGACGATGAGCCGGGCTACGGGTTTACGCCCTTCTTCCTGGTGTACGGCGCCGAAGCCATCCTGCCTACCGACTTGGAGTTTGGATCCCCGAGGCTCAAGGCCTACGACGAGGCCCGCAACCAAACGGCTCAGGATGATTTGCTGGACATGCTCGAGGAAGCAAGGGACGCCGCCCTCCTACACTCGGCGAGATACCAGCAATCCCTCCGACGCTACCACGACCGACAAGTCCGGACCCGAGATCTCAAGGAAGGCGACATGGTGCTTCGTCTCCGCCAGGACAACAGAGGACGCCACAAGCTCACTCCACCTTGGGAGGGCCCCTGCATCATCGCTGAAGTACTCAAGCCGGGCACATACAAGCTCACTAACGAGGCCAGCGAAGTCCTCGATAACGCTTGGAACATCCAACAGCTACGTCGCTTCTATCCTTAAAAATCCCAAGCATTGTACATATGCTTTGTATCTTTTGGTTAAAGAAAACTAAGTCCTTGGGCCTTCACCCAAGTCACAGCATTCTGTCCTCGATAGGACTCAGTGAGACTTGGTTCTGGCTCACCAAGCCTTCCTCGGGGGCTAGAAAGGGGGAACCCCCTCCTGGAAAGCACCTTAAAAATCTTTTTTTTGTTTTCCTGGCTATTTTTCGTAAACTCTACGTTCCTGAAGGTTTCGCATACTTAGGAAAAGGCACGGCTGATATCATCCCGAGGCTGAGGATGGCCAAGCCGCGAGGCCGCCTACGCCCGAGTGCTACGGTGCCTCCGCTCGCCGCCCTCAGCCAAAGGATGACTTCAAGCGCCGCGGGGGATTCGCTCATTACGAAAAGGTAACGGGGCCGTGACAATTATTCACACAGTCCTTACCTTCGGTTAAAGAACGACCCTCGGCTGCAAAGCTTCCTCGCATGACTAAGTAACGAGTACAAAAGGAAGGGAAACGTGGAGATAACGAAAAAGCTAGCATAAAGGCATAAGGCCTCGACGGGCGATTTACATAAAATGTTTCATAAACTCAAACCAACGTAAGTTTCTATTACATGGGCACTCGCGCCCGGCTAGCGAGGTCTCTTTGGGGGCGCCTGGCCGCCAGCGTCCCCGGCGGCGGCGTCCACGGCCTTAGAACTTCGGGCTGCGGCGACCACGGTCTCGGTGTCTCCGGCCCCGGCGTCCACGGCCTCGGCGGCTACGGCCCCGGGGGGCCACGGCGTCAATACCCACGGCCCCGACGGCCGCGATCTCGATATCCGCGGCCCGCGGCGTCGCCAGCTTCCTCCGGAGGGTGGAGACGACGGGCGCGAAGAGGTTCGCTAGCGCGAGAGGAGCCCCTTCGCCTCGGCCTCTCGACGAGTTGGGCAAGCACTTCGCTCTCGTGTCCCATCTCCTCCTCCGTCCACGACAAGTCCCTCGGCGATCGAGGAAGGTCGAGCCAGTAGTGGGACATCGTTAGCGCGGCGTATGTGACACGCCAACCCGGAGGGCCTCCAGCCTTGGCGTCTCCATCGGCTGCGGCACCGTGGCGAGCCGCGCCGCCAAGTTCTTTGCCGCCCGGCGTCCTCCGCCTCCACCGCGCGGCCGCAGACGGCCGTGGCCTTGCGCGTCAAGGCGTTGAGCTCACCACCCCGGAGTCATAGACGGCTGCGACG
Organism: Chrysopogon serrulatus; assembly: GCA_015844335.1. Lineage (NCBI taxonomy): Eukaryota > Viridiplantae > Streptophyta > Magnoliopsida > Poales > Poaceae > Chrysopogon > Chrysopogon serrulatus. The sequence continues at coordinate 138,418 of JADLZL010003627.1, read as the reverse complement.
CGGTGAGGTTTTCCTCCAGCTCCGTCACCCTGCCCTGCAAGCCTGCAATAACCCGAGAATGAAACTCTCGGACAACGCAGCACAGGCATGAGGGACAGTCACGATGCTTACTCTGCAACTGGCCGCGGAGGGTCTCGTTGTCGGAGATCCCCTGCATGACCGCGTCCTTCAGCTTGGAGTACTCACCGGCCAGGACGACGTGCTCAGCCTCAGAGGCCTCCAGCTTCTCCGACAGGGACCTGATGGAGTCCGCCGAGCGCGAGGCCTCGGCAAGCATCACCTCCTTCTTGGCTCGGAGCTGGTCAAGGCTCGTGGCGTGGCCCGCGGTGATCTCCCTGGCGAGGGCGGCGTTCTCGCGAGCCGTCGACGCCTTGGCCCGCAGCTCGGAGACGAGAAGGCGGAGCTTCTCGAGCTCGGCGTCCTTATCCGACACGGACGTCGTCAGCTGGGCGATGAGACCCTTCTGACGAACGAGCTCGTCGTGGAGGCCGGCCGACGCTCGGAGGAACCCCGACTTCCCGCTCGACGTCCTCGCCAGATCCTGCGACATGAGCACCCCAGCCGGTCAGCCAGCGAGAAAAAAGCCTCTAGAAGAATAGGGGCCGCCAGATATCGCATACCCGAAGTAGGGGGAGCTCCGTGCTCAGCCCAGACACGATGGTCCGGGCAGCCTCTTCGTATCGGTCGACGCACCGCGTCACTCTCACCCACCAATCTTTTTCCTGGGCGTCGTCCAGCGCGAAGACCTCGTGCCCCTCCGAGGTCTGGTGCTCTCTGCAGACGAGCCGGTCCGCCATCTGGTACTTCATGGCGTCCTCGGCCCCGGGGGCGACCGACCCCCCCGCCTCGGTCGGCTCACTGACAGGCAGCTTACCAAGCGCTCCGCTCGGCGCTGCGACGTCCCCCAACAGGCGCCTCCTCCATCTGTGCCTCGGCGACCTCCTCCGCGGCCGAGGCATCCGTAGCCTCAGCAGGCACAATCTGGCGCAGAGGCGGGGTGTAACACCCCCGGTGTTACGTTAACCAAAACCTGCCATGTCATCATCATCATTGCATGAGCATTCATGATTAGAAAACCCTAATGAGAGTAACTAAAACAAGTTTATTTAATGTTAGGGTTTGGTTGTGCTCTTTTATATCGTATGTGTATATGCATGTCATTAAACTTCACTTACAATTTTACTTTGATTTATAAAAGCAATCAACTAAAATCGACCTTGATGTTTGCAAGTGTTTGGCTAACTCTGACTCACACCCCAAACGTGTTTTACAAGTCAAGTGAGGTGCAAGGAAGAATCAAAATTGAATTCGAATTCAAAATCCCAAACCCTAGCTTGATGGCTAAGTGTGGGAAATTGAATTTCATTTTCAATTTTGGTGAGCTAACCGTAATTAATTTTATAAATAAAAGTTGCTAACCAATGGCACCATTTCAAAGTATGAAGTTTGTACTTTGAAAGTATGCTATTGGTTGGGTTTGAAAAAGTACCACAATATCATTAATTAATTGCCCAAAAATCCAATTTGAAAATTCTTTCAAAATCCAAATTTTAAAAGTCTTTTTGCCCCTTTTACAATTTCATCTCAAAATATTCAAAATTTGGGAAAACTCCAAAAATACAGTTTGTGCATCTCTTTGAGCTCTACAACTTTGGTATATAAAGTTTTTCATGTTTTTGAATAAAATTTGAATTAATTTCAAAAGTTATTTGAATTGCAAAGTATCCCCTTTTGAGTTTTAAACTCTAATTCAAAAATTATTTGGTTTCATGAAAATCTTCCTAAATGAAAGTTGTAGATATTGAGAAATACAACAACTTTTATTTTTGAGATTTTCATCTTTTATTCAAAATTTAAAAGTAATTTTGAAATCCTTAAAATTAAGGTTTTGCCCTCTTTTTGAATTTAAAATACAAATTCAAAATCTATTTGAAATATGACAAAACTTCTTAAATAGAAGTTGTAGAGAATTAAATTTTGCACAATCTGTATTTTGGGAATTTTTCATCTTTTATTCAAGTTTTTGGAGTAATTTTGAAAAGAGAGGGAGTGAGTACTGCCTGCACTACAGTAACAAGGGGGGGGACACCTCACCGGCCGCCCATGCCGTGAGTCACCGCCGGCCACCGTGGGCGTTCGCGCGCCTTCCCGGCATTTGCGCTCGGCCGACCACCTCACCGTGCTCGCGAAGGCCCCGGGTACCCCCTCGACCGATCCTTGCCCTATAAAAGACATGCACCGGCCGACGACGTCGCCTTTCTTCTCCCTGTCGCCGGCGCCGATCACCTTGATCCATCGCAAAAATTCAAGCACCACGCTCAACCATCCTCTCCAATCTTTGGCACACAGATTCACCACTTTCTTGCGCATCCTTGGAGCTGCTCGTCGTCGTTTGAAACCACCAGAGTCGCACACACAGGGCCATCTTCCCCGTTGCCGGCCGAACGCCGCCGAGTTCACCTCCACCGCAACCACCGCCCTCTGCTCCGTCTCTGGTCGAGCCATCGCGAGCACCGTGTCCTGGTGAGCGCCCTCCACCTTCCTCGAGCTCCCTTTTCTTTCACCCATGACCGGCAGTGGCGTTTTCGCTGGTGCGCCGCCGCAGCTCGGCTAAAGCACATGGTCGCTGCGGTTCTCCACCGAGCACGGTTTCGGTTGATTTGACCCATGGTCGGGTTCGCCGGAGTTTGAGGAAGGCAGTGGTGGTGTTCTCGTCGGAGTTGGGCTCGTCGTTGGCAAGTTAGCAGCCGGCGCCGCCGTCGTCGCCTCCGTCGGTTCGAACGCGAGGAGAGGAGGACGATCCGACATGTGGGGCCACCCCCCGCCGGTGAGCCAGAGAGGGGAGGGAAAGCAGGCCGCGCGCGTTGGGCCGGGCCGCCGCAGCGTGCTTTTGCGGCGCGGCGCGGAGAAGGCAGGCCGGGCCGTGCGGATGGGCCGCACAAAGTCTTGGGAGGGAAAGAAAGGAGGAGTTTCTCTTTTTCTAAAATGAATTTATTTCCCTGTTTTTCATCTTTTTTGTTGTAATTAATTTTGGGCAGATAAAAATGTGACAAAAATATGTGTATGATCCCTGTGATGTGCTCTATCCATGAAAAATACTAACTTTGCTTTTTCAATAAAATTTAATTGTGCTATAATTTGCTTCTTTAATTGATAAATGCAACTTCCATGATTTTTAATAATTAAAATCTAAGTCCAAAAATTATGAATTTTGTTTTGTGTGCTAATTAGATGATGATGATCTTAATTATGAAGTTTGACCTTGTTTTGATTAAGTTTTGTATTATGCTTAATTAATACCTTGTTTAAATTAATGTTTAATTAGTTAATTGCTTAATTAATTAGGGTTTAATTAATCTTTAATTAGCAAGTAATTAGTGGCTTTCAACGACTGTGAAAATGGTCAATAAATTAGTAATCACTCTAATCACTATTAGCGTTGCTTGATTTTAGGATTGAGTGATGGCCCTAGGTCATTAACCCTAATAACCTTCGGCATTTTATGTTGATTGCGTATCGTTAGTCAGTCGTCGTCGACGCTAGTCATACCTTCTTAGTGCAACTATACCGTGAAGGAAAGTTGTACTCAAGATCGGTTAACAATCGTTGCATCATTATCGCATGCTCTTTTTATTACTTGCATCGTAATCATGCATCTCAATCGTAGCCGTGCCGTGCCCAAGAAGGTGTTCGGCGTGAAGAGGTTGATCCCGATCTCAACAAAGTGTCATCACTGCTTCTAACTTCGTCGAGCCCCAAGGCAAGCCCCGGATGCATTTAAACCCTTCCTTGTATTTCGAAAAGCTTTTATATTGTATGTTGATGATGTGATGCATTAGGTAACAGGAGTTGTGTGATCACCTATTTTGATGCATTTACCGTACCTTGATATAAACCCTGGATACCTGTTTTAATTTCGAAAATGCTAGTGTATGCTTAGCCCTGCAGAAAGCATAGGCTTTATGAAATGTTTTTAAAGATGTGATAACAAAATCCCCGTTGAGGGCAATTACGAAAACCTGATGCTACTTGCTGGTATCCCTTCACTTTGATCGGGTCAAGGGTACGCAAAGCAAGAGCATGATGATGAGTAAATTGAGACCGGGTGGAGTGACTTGCACCGTGGAAGGGCTAGTGCCCCGGTGTAGTGTCGCCCACTTGTGAGTCGGTTAAGGACCATCCGTTGTTTGGCCCTGGGATCATGAGGTTATTGGATAGTACTAGTCGCATGCTAATGGCGGTAAGCTCCCTTGTACTATCTTTGACGAGAACGGATACCGGGACGAGAGTAGCGTGTACCCATCCTACGGGGCCACCGTGGAAGGGGACCGCGGCGTAGGGAGATGGTGTACTGTACCTCGTAGCTAGGACCCGCTCGGCCCGGAGAAATGCAAGCGTGAGTTGATGTATGTAAGATGTTCGGTCCTGCATACATCGTGTGGCTAGGAAGCCCCAGCTGGGTATATTAAGCGATTCGAATCGTCGTGTGCTCCACGATATGAGAGCCGTGATCCGAGTCCCGGCATCGTAGTAATAATGGAAGTTGATGATGGAAAGTTTTGAATCCGATACATGGTTGACAAGTGATTGATGTAGTAAAGTAAGGATTGGCTTAGTCTCTTTTTGCAAAAGTGTCATTTGATCTTGCTAAAGCCTTACCTTGATTCCCACTAGCCAGCATTCCTGAGTCTTCTCCCCAATTTTTGGTCGGGTAAGTCTTGCGGAGTACTTTTTGTACTCGGGGTTTGTTCACCCCTGTTGCAGGTGAACCGCGTGAGCAAGTGTGTTCTGACGGCCCTTGCTGCATGACGGTCGTTGATGAAGTGACTGACGAGGAATAGCTTGTGTGGCCCGTGGGCAGGGCACTTTTGTTGTTTGATTGTAATAAAGTTACGTAATGATGCTTCCGCTGTTTTGTAATAATGCTACTCTGGTTTGTATAAGTTTGATAAAAGTTTTGTAAATTAAGTTATTGTAAGTCTTCCGCTACTCTGGTATTTTGTATGAAAACTGTTGTAATACTGTGATGTCTCTGTAAGTATCGATCCTAGAGGAAACGTGGTTCATCGGGGGGTTTCACCCGACGGGAACATTCTAGGTTATGTGGTACTCAAAATACGGCCGACAGAGGTCTTAGGGACAATATCGGTGCTTGTGGGCCATATAATTTGGAAGGTTCTGCCACACGGGGCCGGCGCCTGTTCGGTCGCGGTGGTGGCAAGGGCTCCTCCACCATCCCCTCGGCTGACACCGAGGATTCTACCCCGACACGGCCGGGATTACCACCGTCCTCCTCATCGGTGCCTCCGCTGTGCCGACGGCACCCCGCAGAGCCGGCCCCTTCGGCCAGAGGCGCCACGGTCTCGCCGGTCACACCGGCGGGCGCTGCGCTGCCTCCACCTCCCATCGCCGTGGGCGCTCCACGGCGGCACACTCGGCGGCCTTCTCCCCCTCCTCGGTCCCGGCCGCCGCTTGGCGGGAACCAAGGCTCACGCTCCCCGCCCCCCGCTTTAAGCTGCTTTCGGGGGCGCGGGGTGCCGCATCCACCGCAGCCATGCGCTTCAAAGCTACGGATGGGGACAGACAGGGGCCAAGTCAGCAGGTGGAAAAGAGGCGAACACCGGAATCAACGACAAGGCGCGAGCGCAACTTACCCGCGCACTTTAATCTTGGCGCGGACCGGGTTCCCCCCCCGAGGGTAGGAGCCTCGGCGCCCCGCTGACCGCGCGCCTCAAAGGCGTGCGGCCCTCCGACCCGCTCTTCGCCGACGGGCTGCTGCGGGGACCGGACCTCGACGGGGGAAGGCTCGGCGACCTCCTCCCCCCCTCGACGTCGCGCCTCCCCTCGGGGGACGCCCGGCGGCAAGGCGTCGCACGGCCCCCAAGTCCGGTGACGCCAGAGACGAGCCTCTCCCGGCGGCCTCCCGGCACTGCGCCGTCGATGAGCTACCGCCCACCTGGCGCCCGACGTCACCCCCCCGGGATCCAACCCCAGGCAACGGCTCAGCTCATCCTCGTCCCACTCCACCTCGTCGCCGTCGCCGTCGTCGTCGCCGTCGTCACCATACTCGGTGGTGTCCGATGGCGTCTCCTCCCGGGAGGTCCTCCTGCTCCTGGCGCCGTCGCCGCCGTAGCCAGGTCATCCTTCTCCTTTTGCTTACGGGCGTTACGCGCGGCGGTGCTCTACTTCTCCTTCTTCTTCGCCTCCGCGCGGTCGCGGTTGGCCTTCTCCGTGGCGATCGGGGGCTTCGACGCCCTCAGCTTCTCCGAAATCCCCTGCAAGCGCGATGGCGGGGATTAGCGCTGCGAAGGAGGAAAAGAACGAAGCACGCATCAGAGCGGAAGGATGAGCCTTACCAGACTGATGTACCCCTTCTCGAGGCGCATGACGATCTTGAGCAGCTGCGAGTTCTCCACCGACGCCGCCAGCCTCGTCCGGTCGAGGACCGCGGCGTAGCCCAGGTCCTCGGCCGCCATCCGGGTGCCCTCCCAGGCGTTGCTGGGCCGCATGTCGTACATCGCGTACTGCCGATGCATGAGCGGCAGCACTCGCCGCTTGTGGAAGCCGGCGATCACCGCCGAGGCGTCCAGCCCCGCCTTGGTTAGGCGCGCCAAGGCGGAGAACACCCTCCTCAGCGGGGTCACCCTCTCGGCGATCAGCTCCTTCCGCCACGATGGCGGCTCAGAGTCGAACACCTTTCCGGTGTAGGCGGGCAGGTGGTCGTGGTCGTTGCGGAGGTAGAACCACATGCTGTGCCAGCCGCGGTTCGAGGAGGCGAGTTTCGCCGGGATGTAGTCCCCGCGGTGCCTGGACCGCAGCTGCAACGTGCAGCTGCCGGCCCGGACGGCCAACCGTCTCCCCCGCTCCTTCTCCTTCTCTTTTCCCTTCCCTTCTCCGCCCCCGGCGGAGACTTCAAGAATAGGGTCGCCTCGAAGAAGTACAGCCACAGATCCCATTGGGCGTCGATGCCAAGGTAGCCCTCGCACAACGCCACGAAGACGGCCGCGTGGGTGATGCAGTTGGGGGCGAGGTTGTGGAGCTCCAAGCCATAGTGCTCCAGAAGCGCACGCAGGAAGCGCCCCACCGGCATCCCAAACCTGCGCCCGTGGAACAACGTGAAGCTCACGACGTACCCCGGCGGAGGGCGCGGGTACTGATGGTCCGGCGGCGGCACGATCCACTCCGGCCGCTGGAAGTCGGTCCGAACGCCCAGGAGCCCCTTCTCCACCGGCGCCACCAACTCCGCCTCCGTCACGGAGCACGACTCCCAGTCCGCTACACCAACGACGTCGGCCTTGGGCGCCATTGGAAGAGCAGGATCGAGGAGGGAAGGCGGCGAGGGAGCTCTCTCTCTCCCTTCTCCGGCGAAGCCCAAGTTCTCTCTCTCTGGAAACGGAGAAGGCGAAGGCAAAAGTCGCAGCAAGCGTGGGAGGAGGGCCAACGCGGCCGCCGCACAGGTACTTATACCCGACGCGCCCCGCCGTTCCCCCTCTTCGCATTAAATGCGTATCGGCCTCCGATACGCCTACTTGATTACACACGCGCTGCCCGAAGCGCCGGGCGCACGGGCGGCGGCCACACGGGCTCGGCAAGACCGCACGCACGTTGCACGGCGCCCCCACAAAGGATCCGGGTCACGGAGCCCGGGGCCCTGCCACCGCGCGTGGCCACAGCGGGAGCCACAGCCAAGACATCACATTCCCGGTGGGACCCACAGGCACGCACGCACGGCAACTGCCACGACGGGGAAAAGTGGGGCCCGCCACCTCTTGCGCGGTGCTCCACATCCCGCGCAGGTCGCCTGAAAAGGCGCGCCTGTGCCACACGACGGGACACAACGGGGGTTTCCTTCTCCACGAAGGAGCCTCGGCGACGGCCCGTTTACGGTCCAGGGGTTCGTGGGCTGGCCCATCTAAGGGTTCGACAGCCACCTCAGGGCAGCAGAGTCAGGGGTAGCTTGGACGGCCTCATACACAGCCTGGCCCCGCGCAAGCGGGGGTCGTCCTTGCAGCATCCGAGGCCAGCGCGGTAGCCAGAGTTAGGGGGATCCCACGTGGGAGAGCACCAAGCCCTCGGGACCCGGCAGACGGGACCCGAGCCCCGCCTCAGGCATACCGTGCAGGCTCTTATGAACCACGCCTCCGGGCCCAGCCGACCCCCAACGAACGGGGCACGGGCGGTTCACTTGGATCCTCCCGTTAACAGCTCACCAGACCTAGTCGCGTTCGACGCTCGTCGACGATGGCGCGACGAAGTCCACCCTCCTCCCTGCGGAAGGGACACTGAGGTGCGTAAAAACTAACGGCTGAGTACCAATCAGGTCCCCCTCGTCGTCACGAGGGCTCGGGGGCTTCTTCGACGTACGAACCGGTTCGGGAAAACGCCTTGAAACCTAGCCAGACCTCCGGACGAGCCGACGGGCCCGGGGGCTCGGCAGCACAGACCATCCATCCACTAAAACACGCACAAGCCCTCGGACGAGTGTTCTCACTCCTCCGAGGCCTCGGGGGCTACACCCGGCGGGTGCGCTCGCGCGCCCCCGCCGGAGAGCACGGCTCCCGAGACAGCCTCGAACCACACCGCGGCTGAGCTAGTACAAGCCCTCGGCGGAGTCCCCCCAAAACTCCTCCGAGGCCCTCAAGGCCAGACTAATGGATGCGCCAAGGCACCCGGGCGGAGAACGTTGGAAGCAACCGAGGAAGCGCAACCTCAGCTTCCGAACGAGTGCTCCCACTCCTTCGGAGGCTCGGGGGCTACTGTCGGGGACCAAAATAAGGGCCCCTTAAGGAAAGCCCAACAAACACAAAACCGAGGCCCAGCCGAGCCGCCGCTCTTCATCTGGGCCACAGCCCCCTGTGGCACCGGGCGCGCATACAATCCACGGCCCATCCGAGCCCATCCCCGGGGGCCTCGGGGCGAAGCGCCAATCCTCCGCCTCGCCCGAGAGCCCCGCCCCCCCGGCCTCGGACGAGCGCCAAGTCTCCGCCTTCGCCCGAGCCCCCCACCGCGGGGGCCTCGGACGAACCACTAATCTCCGTCCCCGCCCGAGCCCCGGTGGCTAAGGCTCGGACGGGGGCACCTGCCTCCTTCAGGTCAAAGCCGTACCACCGATTTGACGCATATCCACTGCCGCTCGTCCTCATCCCATGTCAGGAGCGCCCCACGCTCTGACAGGGGATGGGTATCGTCCCGTCACGACCCACGCCGGTGATCATGCTTACGCGACCTCCACAGTGAAGGCCACGCCCGCCACTGTGAGGCGCTGTGCTGCCTAACCTCCCTGCCAGGTCCCATCGCCGGAACTCCGGGACGCCTCCCACCACGCCAAAGTTACGATAGCCGACGTCATCTCCCGTACGGGAGTGGACTGGACGCCCCCTCCAGTCAACCAACAGTCCACCCCGTGTTCTCCGAGCCCGGGATGGGCGACCACTGCGCCAGCGACAGTCCGCAGCTGTTCCAACCACTTCCCGTACGGCGCCACGCTCCGAGGCCCCCCGAGCCTCGGACTCCAGGCGGGTCAAAGCTACAGCAGGCTACAGGGCTCTGATATCCCCTCCGTCACCCTCCGCCAACTCCGAGCAGGGACGTGAGTCATTCTGACCAACAGGGCCAGGGAGGCGACGTCACGCTGCCTCGTCACGATCCAGGACGGTCTGCCCACTCCGAGGCCTCGGACGAGGGAGGACAGAAGCCCACGACCTTGCCACGACACATCCACTCCTTGTAAGGCTCTGCCCTCCCCTTGCGGCTATAAAAGGGGAAGGCAGGGGCCCGTAGGCGGTAGAGGCACACGAGCCCGATATTGGCACTCCACTCAATCAACCACGGGACTTGGGACCCCGTCCCTCTCTCACTGCTTGTACACCCTACCTACGAGCACTTCGGTGCAGGATAATACAAGAACTCCTCTCCCCCACTGGACGTAGGGCTTTCTCTTGCCCGAACCAGTATAAATCCTTGTGTTCATCTTGCACACCATCCGGAGTTGGGAGCACGCACCACAAATTCACTCGTTGGTGCTAGGACCACCAGTTCTAGCACCGACACATTTCTTGATGAAGTAAAGGAGCAACAGATTCTCTCATGGCTGCGAATTCTGTGCTGAAAATATCTCTGATTGAGAGTTTGGATATGCATTGGGTGAATTTTGATGATCACCCAACAAGTTGTTTGTTCCTGCATAAGAGATGTTTTGCAGAAATTATTATTTTCAAAGATTCTGCATTGTCACATGCTCTGAGCATGGACAGGTTATTTTGATTAGAGAGAAATCTTTCAGGTTGGGGGATAGAGGTTGTTTTGGACAAGATTATATTCCCTCCAAACGTGCTCCGAGTTCCTGCATGGTTAGAAGAAATGTTTCCTAGATAATCCCCCTTAAGTAGGGGGAGCGATTTAATTTCCGCTTCCACTGTAAAATGTACCTGCACCACAACCCAATGTCTTTTTTGGAATCCAAGATCATTTCTCTCTTTCCTTTTGAACCAAAGAATAGTGAAAATTCTTTGGACATCTCCATCTGTAGTATGTTGATTTATAATGATAGACAAGATATCCTGCACTCCATCTTCCGTGACTGATTTGGCTTGGGCTTTTTAGGCATGCTACTTGGGCCTTGGATCCCAGTCAACAACTCACTACGCTTGTTAGAAAAAAGGAAAAAGTCTACTTTCCCTCCCTCAGGCCTCAGCTTTCACAAAAGTCTACTTTTCCTCCCTGAACTCAAAAACCAGACAAACAACCTCCTTCAACTTTTTAAACCATGCACTTTACCTCCCTGGTGGTTTTGACGGTGGTTTTGCTACAGTAATGGTGGTCTTGTCTTTTTCCTTTTTATTTATTTTGGCTGAATTTTTGAAAAATCATAGTAAATCACAAAAAAATCATAAAATAGAAAATCTAATTTTATTGGACTCCACATAAGTAGATCTACGCAGTGAATATATAATATGATATGTTTTTATACAAAGTTTTTACTAGTATTTTTCTTTTTTATTTATTATGGCTGAATATTTGAAAAAGCATAGCAAATCATTGAAAAAACGTAAAATAGAAAATCTAATTTTGTTGGACTCCACATGAGTCGGTCTACAAAGTGATATATAATATGGTATGCTTTAGTTAAACAAAATAATTATAGAAACTACAGTTATGAATTATTTTAATCAATTACTGAAAAGTACAGATCGAAAGTTACAACAAGAATTTTATACTAAATTGTATCATATTATATGTTCATTTATAGATCTACTCATGTGGAGTCTAAGAAAACTATATTTTCTATTTTACGATTTTTCTGTGATTTACTATGATTTTTCAAAAGTTCAAAGAACAATAAATAAAAAAGGAAAATACTAGTAAAAACTCTGTACAAAAACATATCATATTATATATTCACTGCGTAGATCTACTTATGTTACGTCCAATAAAATTATATTTTCTATTTTATGATTTTTTATGATTTATTATAATTTTTCAAAAAATCACAAAATAAATAAAAAAAAACAAAATCACCAAGTTCGCACCAAAACCACCATCAAAACCACTCCAAGGAGGTAAAAGCGCATGGTTTAAAAAAATGAGTGAGGTTGTTTATCCGGTTTTAAAGTTCGGGAGGGAAAGTAGACTTTTCGCGAAAAGTTGAGGGTGAAGAAGTAGACTTTTTTTTTTTTAAAAAAAAAAAAAAAAAAACCAACTCACTACGCCGTCTTCCCCCTGCCCATTCAAACCAGCCGCTAGGGTTTAGCTTCTTCCCTTTCGGCTGAAGGGGCTGCGTCTCCAGTCGCCATTAGCCTGTACGAGAGATCCGGTGCCTCGTCTCCAGCGCGGGAAGGTGAAGGCCTGCAATGTGCGAGCCCCTAACCGCTCTCTTTGGTTCGCCGCGCTGAATTCCGCGATGGAGGTGGAGGCCACTCCCAAGGGGGTCCGCAGGGGCGGCGGCGGTTCTGCTCCCGACCGGCTGAGCGCCCTGTCGGACGATCTCCTCCGTCGCGTCCTCTTTCCTCCCGTCCCAGTCTGCCGTGCAGACCACCGTGCTCTCCAAGAGGTGGATAGATCTGTGGCGTTCGGTGCCCGCTGTCCAACTCGACATCAAAGATTTCGTAGGCTCTGGCGAGGACAGGTGGAGAAGGATGAAGGATTTCGCCATCGAGTTTCTGATGCTCCAGAATACGGAGCGCTTGGACGTGTTCCGGCTAATTGTTGATAGAGTTGCTGTCCGGGTGGAGATTTCCAGAGATGGGCTCGCTGTGGCATCAGTCACCAACCTCTGGTACTTGAAATCTGTGCTGATGGAATGTATATGTATTGGAAGGACCTTCGGGTCTCTCGCCTTAGCTCTGCGTTCCGTCGCCTCAAATTGATGGAGCTTTATGGCGTGTCTTTGGACCATTCGTTTACAGGCACACTCTATTCTGGGTGTCCAGTCCTCGAAGATTTGGTTCTAGACAATTGCTGCACTGAATTTGATGTTATTCAGTCCGACACACTGAAGAACTTATCAGTTCATACTTGTAGAAGTCAAGTTGTAGATGTGTTGGTCGTCAGGGCACCTTGTCTTACTTACCTGTGCTTGGACTTTCCTTACTACCACTACAAGAATGGTCTTTCACTAGATGCAGGAAATTCCCTTGCGAGGGCATCAGTTTACGTAGTTGATGGTCAAACATCTCAAAGAGGCCAGACAATTATTGTGGGCAGCCTATTCAATGTGACGAGTTTGGAGTTGGATGGTTTTAGTGCAATGGTATGCCTTTGCTACTACATAACTCTCTTTCATGTTTGTCTAAGAAATCTGAAGGTCTTGCCATGAATATCTTCGTTCTTTGCAAAACAAACTTAACTGAATCAGCTGATTATTGGCTTCTGTCTGTTTTTATCTCTCTGCTTCAGGCCATACTGGATAAGGAATTAGATAAGTTCCCAACATTTGACAACTTGAGAACCTTGTCTCTCAATCGGTGTTTTCGTAGCGAACGAGATGTAGATAAATTCAAGGCTATTGGGAGATTTTTGCATAAGTCTCCTAATCTTGAGAAGCTTACTTTGCGTTATTTTTGGGTAGGAGTTCTTAACATTTTTCTTTATGTTATGTAAGTACTAGTATTGACCTGCTTAAATGTCTCACATGATTATGGCCTATGGATTATTCAAAGTACATTCAAGTTACTGTGAAGAAATGGCAGACAGGTGACCAACCCATGATTAAAGAGGTATGCCTTCCTTCGATAGAAAGATATGATGAACTTCCAACTTTTTTTGGAATTTTTCTTATAAATTTAAATTGTGCGTGGTTGGTTTACTGTTATGTTGCTTTGTTTAATTCTGACCACTAGGCACCAACCCATGTGCAATATAGAAAAATGTGAAAAAAAAATCCTTGCGAGAGTTTGGTACTGACATCACAGTATACATATCTGAACTCATCTAATTTCATGTCTTCTCTGACGAAGCAACATGCTGATGCTTTATCTTTGCAATGTTTACATTGCACCCAGTTAACACTTTCTGTCTTCAACTCTTTGATCGTTTGTCAGGAGTGTTGTGCTTTTTTGTTTGTTTCTTGTTTTGCCTTTCATGTTATATATAGCACTAGCACCTGTGATCCAGGAGTTAAAGGAGTGGTGGAACTGGCCAGTACGTTATGCTACTGCAGAATACAGAATTGCCACAATAAAGATTGAGTTTGGTTATTTTGGTCAAGTTTTTATTTTTCTCGAGGATTGCTGGAAGAACTGTACATTGTTTTTTTAAGAAAATGAAAACAAAATTTAAGTAAAATTACAAGAATCCATAATTTCAAAAATTTTAGCTTGCTACTCACTATGGCCTATGGGAAATATGGGAACCTGCAATATAGCCATGGTGTGATTAGTGTTATGCGAGTGGTGGTGTTCAATTTACTTTTGACCTATTCTATGACTGCTGGATTGACAAAAGACAACTCTAATAAGCATGAGATAAATTCATCTGTGCCAACTGCAAAGGCCATGCGTGTTAAACTGAGCGCATAAGTTTTTGTGCGACATACTCTCTCCGTTCCAATTTGAGTCATTCTGGTTTTAGTTGCATATATATTACTGCACACCTACATATACATTATGTTTATATACATGGTAAAAGCTATGTATCTTGAAAAGTGAGAAACGACATACAATGGAACAGAGAGTATGATATCAGTTTCAGACTGGATTTACTGAGGTTCACCACAAGGTTAATGTCTCCTCCTGCAGTTGTGACCAACTGACTTCAGTTTCTATTGTGTAGTGATCTTGTAAGCTGGTAACGGGCCAAACAGTTGGTCTTAACATACCCCTCTTGTCGCCTCTACTGTCTGAAAGTGTTGCATGTCTTATTTGTTTTATGCCAGCAATAAAATGTGCGGTATAACTTCCTTTTCAAGAGAATGATGTCATGATGTTTCTCACTGTGTGCATCTCTCTGAACCCTGCTCACCTCACTGTGTGCATCTCTCTGAACCCTGCTCACCCCCTTCTCATATAAAGAAGCACTGCACCTGCCCCCACCATTTCTTAGTACTGAGGTAGCGAGGTGATCCTAAATTCCCAATACCAAAAGTAAAGTGTTCTCTAAAATTAAGTGTTTAGATCATGGAACTGCAGCTAGAGAAAACATATATTATCACTTTTTCTGCGGGAATTTCTCTATAGTAGTAGTTCCTGTGGATGATTTAACAAGTTCTATCTTTGTTTCAGGTGAAGCCAGTTGTAGGACCAATTGAATTTCCTATGCTTGGAAACATGAGGACCTTATTTCTTGATGAATGTGATTTGCGTGACAACTTCCGGATATTGCGCCATTTTTCTGCGGAGCTGTCCTAGTTTGGAAAAGCTCACTATACGGCTTTGTGAGGTTATTCAATATTCCTTCTAGTCCACTCCTACTTTTGTTTAATTTAACTTGATACAGGTAACTTATGGATCCTCTATTATGCAAACAGCTCCCAGAAGCTTCCACTGGAGGTAAAGGAGGAGCCAAATCAAAGAAAGAACATTATGGGTTCCGGAACTTGGTGCGCATCCAATGTCGTGAACTAAAATCTACTGAGATCATATACAAAAAGGGTGTCAACATCCAGGAATTAGTCAGTCTTTTGCTGGACATCTCGGAGTGTGCACCGATGAATACTATAACCCTTACCAAAGTATGAAGAAGCGATGAACCTATTAGCCTGACACTGTGTGGTCCTTTTCTGGTTGGTGACTATTTTAGACGTTCTGTCCGCTCGAGGAATGATCTCTGCCCATCTGTGTCGTTGGTGTCTTGTTGAATGGTTTTGAAAGGATGTGGTGTGTCGAAATGTAAAAATATTTGTGTGCTGAGAAGTGAGTGATGATGTCTTTGATGGAAGTCAGTAATATATGTGATTATTAAGGCTCTGGCAGATGACGAATGCCTGGCTTCCAATAGCTGTTGATGGTTGGCAGGTCGGCGGCACATGGCCTTCACCATTGGCGGCCTGCTCTGCTTCTTCCTGCTCGATAGTGAGACCTGGCGGCCACACCACTGAAGTACTGAACAGAGGATAGAGGAGGGGGGAGGAATCAAGGAAAGGCCAAGTCAAAAACATGTTTCCAGGTTGTGCACCAAAGAATGCTGCTATAGTGTTGCCTGGCTTCTTGCATTTTATTCTTTTTTTATTGTATATATGAACCGGGTGCACAAATAAGTTACAGACTCTTACAAATACTAAGTTAGCACCTTTGGTCCAATATATTCTACTTTATTCTTTCTCTCTTCTTTACACCTCTTTAGATCACACGCTAGAGCTGCCTTAACAGTTATATCCGCTAGTTGGTTAAACTATATGCACTACGTGTCGATCTCTACAATGGATGACATCAAGTTTTCCTAACCTATTTTTTCAACCAAAACTACAGTGAAAACACGTGCAAGGCTAAAATCAACATAGTGAAGCGTGCTTATCCTTTAGCATTCATTTTTCATTTTTATTTCATTTTTTCAGTCCATCTTTTTTCTTTCATATTTCAATAGGGCGCTCAAGAAAGTAGGGGCATGGAAGTTTGCAAATTTGGCTTCTGGAGGTGAATTATTTTTTTCCTAAAAGAATATACTTCCTAAATTTAATTTTTAAGATGATCCTTGGTTTTATCCTTCCACCACATTTCTAGGTGGTCATTATCCCTACCGTCTATTCAGTTTGGTAAATTGTTCATGGCAGTTTTCTATATATTTAAAATAGTTTTACGTTGCAGATTATGTAATGAAATTAGTTGACATATATATTGGCAATCATTATGTATTACATATTTTTTATTAATCTTCTTTGAAAGTTTACTCAAATCTAAAACACAATAACGTTACACGATGATGCATGCTCCATCCAAAGTAACAGCAAAGCGTCACTGCTGGCCACCCTGCTTAAATATCCATAAAAAAATACTTTCTCCGTTTTACGAAAGAAGTGATTTTTGGAGTTATTCTAAGTCAAAAATTTAAATTTTGACTGAATTTCTAGAAAAAATACATTCAAATTTATATTATCAAATTAGTACCATTAGATTTACCATATAATATATTGTTATAATATATTTATTTTATGTTATAGATGTCTAAAGTTAGTTAATTTTTTTTTAAAAAAAATTGATTGGCATGGTTTCTACGAATCACTTCTTTTAGGGATAGAGAAGTTTTAAAAAGTTGAAAAGGCACTTGAAGCAGACAAGATAACCAAATGACACATGAGGCCTCAGCGGTGCAGCGAAGCGCACTAACCTGTCTAGTAGCTGTTCTTCGCCGGAATCTTTTCTGGCTCTCTAATAATGTTGTTGCTATTATCTGACGTAAGTGCACCGATGTATTGGGTAATGTATACCAAGTTCTCAGCAAGTTTCGAGGATGCCCGGGTCCAAAAAGCAGCAACAATGTCCAGGACAAGAATATTCGAGCCTGTAAATTTGAAATTTGAAATTGCACATTCAAACGAGCTCCACAAAATATTTGAACATGCGCACGGGCCATCAACGCTGGGCCATTCTCGCGCCATTCCTTTCCGTGAAGGCCCAGTTGACTGATTTGGGCTTGGGCTTCCTATCCATGTTGCTTGGACCGCGGGAAGCTGCGGGTTGGCATTCCCACACACTCAAGTCACAGTCTCACACTACGCCCTCGCGCAGTCCTCTCCTGCCACTCGAGTCTCCGACGCCGCTAGGGTTTAGCTTCTCCTCCCCTTTTCGCCACTCGAAGCCTGCACGAGAGATCCAGTGCCGCGTCTTCAGCGCGGGGAGGCGAAGGCCTGCGATGGAGGTGGAGGTCGCTCCCAAGCGGGTCCGCAGGGGCGGCGGCGGTTCAGCTCCCGACAGGCTGAGCGCCCTGTCGGACAATCTCCTCCGCTACATCCTCTCCTTCCTCCCGTCCCGGTCTGCCGTGCAGACGTGCGTGCTGTCCAAGAGGTGGATAGATCTGTGGCGTTGGGTGCCCACCGTCAAGCTCAGCATCAACGATTTCTCCGGCTTCGGCGAGAGGGACATCGGGTGGAGAAAGATGAAGGATTTCGCCAACGAGTTTCTGATGCAGAATACGGAGTGCTTGGACTTGTTCGAGCTACATGTTTATAGTAGTTGCTGTCCGCGTGGAGATTTCGAGAGATGGGTTCGCTGTGGCATCAATCGCCAACCTGTGCTGCTTCATATCTTCGATGGTGGAATGCATTGGAAGGATCTCCGGATATCTCGTCTTAGCTCAGCCTTCTGTCGCCTCGAAAGGCTGGTGCTTTTTTCTGTGTCTTTGGACCATTCTTTTACAGACATACTCTATTCTGGGTGTCCAGTCCTTGAAGATTTGAATCTGAGCTATTGTTGCAATGAATTTGATGGTATTCAATCCAACACACTGAGGGACTTGTCAGTTCATACTTGTACAAGTAAAGCTGTAGATGTGTTGGTCGTCAGGGCACCTTGTCTTGCTTCCTTGAGCTTGGGCTTTGCTTTCAACAACTACAAAAATGGTCTTGCAATAGAGGCAGGAAATTCCCTTGTGAGGGCATCAGTTAGGGTAATTGATGGTGACACATCTCAAAGAGGCCAGACAACTATTGTGGGCAGCCTATTCAATGTGACGAGTTTGGAGTTGGATGGTTTTAATGCAATGGTATGCCTTCGTTACTACATAAATCTCTGTCATTCTTTGTCTAAGAAATCAGAAGGTTTTGCCATGAACATCTTCATTCTTTGCAATACCTATATTGAACTAAATCAGTTGATTATTGGCTTGTGTCTGTTTTTATCTCTCTGTTTCAGGCCATACTGGATAAGGAATTAGATAAGTTCCCAACATTTGACAACTTGAGAACGTTGTCTCTCACTGGGTGTTTTCTTAGCGAACGAGATGTAGATAAATTCAAGGCTATTGGGAGATTTTTGCAAAAGTCTCCTAATCTGGAGGAGCTTACTTTGCATGATTTTTGGGTAGGAGTTCTTAACATTTTTCTTTATATAATGTGAGTATGTGCTAGTATTGACCTACTTAAATGTCTCACATGATTATGGACTATGGATTATTCAAAGTACTTTGAAGGTACTGTCAGGAAATTGCAGATGTGGGAGTGGGAGCACGACTATCCCAGGCTTAAAAAGGTATGCCTTTCTTCGATGGAAAGATAGGATGAATTTCCAGATTATTTTGGAATTTTTTCTTATAAATTTAAATTGTGCTTAGTCGGTGTAGCCTTATATTGCTTTGTTTAATTCTCACCACTAGGCACCAGCACCATGTGCGATAAAAAAGTTAAAAAAATTCCTGGCTAAACCTTGGTACTGATATCACAGTATCCATATCTGAACTTACCTAGTTTCATCTCTTCTCCGACGGAGCAACATGCTCATGTATTTCTTTGCAATATTTGCACCCGATTAACACTTTCTGTTGATCATTTGTCAGGAATGTTTTTTTTTTTCTTGTTTTGCCTTCCAAGTTATATGTAGCATTAGCACCTGTGATCCAGGTGTTAGAGAAGTGGTGGAACAGCCAGTTATGCTACCACTGAATACAGAATTGCCAGATTAAAAAAAATACAAAATTTCCACAATAAAAATTTGAGTTCGGTTATTTTGGTCAAGTTTTTTTATTTGTCTTGAATATTACTTGAAGAACTGTACATTGTTTTTTTTTAAAAGAAAAACGAAAACAAAATTTAAGTAAAATTATGGGAACCCATAATTTCGGAAATTTTAGTTTGCGACTCACTATGGCCTGTGGGAAATATAGGAACTTCCAACATAGCCATGCTGTGATCATTGCTATGTGAGTGGTGGTGTTCAAATTACTTTTTGCCTATTCTAGAACCGCTGGATTGAGAAAAGACAACTCTAATAAACATAAGTTACTTACATTTCATCTGTGCCAAGTGCAAAGGCCATGGATTAAAACGGAGTGCATAAGTTTTCGTGCGGCATACTCCCTCCATTCCAAATTGTAAGTCATTCTGGTTTTTCAGTTACATATATTTTACTACACACCTAGATATATATATGTTGTTTATAGACATAAGACATGGTAAAAGCTATGTATTTTGAAAAGCCAGAACGACTTACAATGGAACAGAGAGAACCCCATCAGTTTCTGGACCACATGGTTCATGAGTTGAAAAATACCATCAATGTTAGCCCTGTACATGGGTCTGGTTTCAAACCGCTAAGGGCTCCTTTGGTTCACAGGGCAAACAAAGGAATTTTACAGGATTGGAATTCCTAAGGAAAATTTCCTTTCCTAGCCTTTGGATCATGGGAAAACTAGAAGAAGCATTCCATAGGATTGGAATCCTATAGGCCAATTCCATAGGAAACCAAACATTAGGTCCAACTTCATGGAAATTTTCCTGGCGCGAAAGAAAGGCCCCGCGCTGCGTCGGTCCGTTTGGCGGCCTCTAGTGAGCCTTACGTGGGCTGTTCTGGGTCTTCAACAAAACAAAAGCCAAGGTCCGTCCAGTTCGACACTAAGCAGCCACCAGGTGACTTCTGTCCGCGGCCTTCACGACGCGGTGCTCTTCATCGCAAGTGACGGCACGCGAGGCTGCCCCATCGCTACCGGGTGACGCCACCCTCCCCAATCCCAATCTCAACCAAGATCCGAAATCCAAATCCACCAGATTGCACGGAGGCCCAGCTTTCAAGATCCCAAATCAAACCCCACGAGGTTGCACGGAGGCGCTACAGCTTTGAAGATCTGTAAGCTTCTTGTCCATCTTCTATCACATTCGTTTCCCCCCAATCTGGATACTCCTGTTTTGATTTGGGAAGATTTGTATTACCTATGAACCAGACTACGATGGGAGGTGGCCTTCGCCCTTCCCTGCTATACGCACTGCTGACATGCCCCTGCTACCAGCACTCGCCCCTGCTATCAGCTGGTTTCTGATGTTTGAGAATTTGCAACGAACAATCAAATTTTACTTCCTGCACTTGTGTCAGCAAGGAATCACCATATGAAGTGGATGGCCAGATCTCTTGATGTGCTTGGAGTGACCTGATGATGTTGGAGCTTATACGGAATGCAGAGCAACAAAGGAAATGTATGCTTGGAGAGGACCTGATGTGTTGGAGTTTCTACGGATGGCAAAAGAAATGTATGCAAGGCAAACACATGTGTGTGCATATATAGGTACTTTAGCACTTGTAACAGCTAGCTTTGCTTTGCAGTGTGTTGTTCAGATTTTAAAAAATGTGAGCAGACCGGTTGTTCAGATTTTAAAAAATGTGAGCAGACCGGTTCCTTTGTTTCACCTGAGTCCTACCAAAGGCCATCTCAGTTAACTTTCCTTTGTTTTCAATTCCTATAGGATTGAGAAGTATGCCATCTCAATTCCTGAGTTTTTCCTTTTCCTATCCTTTTCCTTTCCTACCATCCAAAGGGGCCCTATACTGGTAAAACCAACCCAGGAGGAACGGTACTGCACGCTATGGCAGGGTAAGGTTAAATACAGTTCCAAATCGAGCAATCCGTGCTTGATCCTCACAAGGTCGCCACATCCATGGGCTTGCATGTGGCGCCGCCAAAAACCTACCGCGTCGATGATATTGCAACAGCCGTCGAGCACCTAGCTGACCGCCATCAGGTACTCGGCCTTCTGCTTGGTGTATAGAGCTTCGAGCCCTCGCCAAACTTCAGCCCAGGAACGACATATCCATATTGTGCATGCCTTGTGCAAATGAGTGGTCTGGCGAGGCGTGCATGCTGCCGTTGTTCAGCTCGGTTGTCGACGAGGCTCCGTGGGGTGTTGCGCACTTGCGACGACGGCAAGACCCCGCTACGCGTTGACCAACGAAGGTGAGCTTGTAGGGTCGCTGCATAAGGACCCTTCATCACAGCTCTGCTCCTCTCTGGTGAACCATTTCACCTGCGCACGCGGAGGCGAAAGCAGAGAGACACTGGCCTAATTGGCTAGGCGCAAACCGTGGAACCCGGTGGGTGGACCCAAACCGCATAAGTTTGACATTAGCTGGGTTGGGTCGGTTTTCTCCATGAAGCCGCAAAAACCGGACCATGTACAGGCCAAATCAGTGTACCCTACATGTCTCTCCTGCATTATAGCTTGTCAAGTAAAATTTTGAGAGTTGTGACCAACTAGCTTCGGTTTCTATTGTGTAGTAAACTTGCGAGCTGGTAAAACTAGTAACTATGTGATTTCAATTAAGGGCCAAACACTTGGTCTTAACATACCCTTTATTTTATGTCAACAATAAAATCTGCAGTATAACTCTCTTTTCAAAAGGATGATGTCATGATGTTTCTCACTGTTTGTGTGCATCTCTTTGAACGCTGCTCATCCCCTTCTCATATAAAGAAGTACTGCACCTACCCCCACCATTTCTTAGTACTGAGGTAGCGAGGTGATCCTAAATTCCTATTACCAAAACTAAAGTGTTTTCTTCAACTGTGCTATCTTCTTAGATCATGCAACTACAGCTAGAAAAAACATATATATATATATATATATATATATATATATATATATATATATATATATATATATATATATATATATATATATATATTCTTGTGAATGATTTAGCAAGTTTTGTCTTTGTTTCAGGTGAAGCCAGTTGTAGGACCAATTGAATTTCCAATGCTTGGGAACCTGAGGACCTTATTTCTGGATAAATGTGATTTGCGTGACAACTTCCGGATATTGCGCCATCTTTTGCGGAGCTGTCCTAATTTGGAAAAGCTCACTGTACGGCTTTGTGAGGTAGGAGTATTCAATATTCCTTCCAGACCACTCCTACTCTTGCTCAATTTAGCTTGATAAGTTTACTTATGTATCCTCTATGATGGAAACAGCTCCCGGAAGCTGCTTCCACAGGAGGGAAAGGAGTCAAGCTGAAGATGACAGGAAAAGGAGGAGCCAAATCAAAGAAAACACATTCTGGGTTCCGGAACTTGGTGCGCATCCAATGTCACAGCCTAAAATCTACTGAGATCATATACGAAAGGTTTGTCAAAATCCAGGAGTTGGTCAGTCTTTTGCTGGACATCTCGGAGTACGCACCAATGAATACTATAACTCTTACCAAGTATGACGCAGTGTTAGACCTATCAGAATCAGACTGATACTATGTGGTCCTTTTCTGGTTTGTGACTAAAATGTTCTAGCCTTAAGCTTATTTTTAACGCTCTGTCCGCTGGTGTACCACCAATCAATGACCAAATCTGGATAGCTTAAGGGCGCCATCTGATTGAGCCCATCTGTGTTGTTGGTGTCTTGTTGAATGGTTCTGAAAGTGATTGGTGTGCTGAAATGTGACTATGTGAGTTAATATCTTTGTGCCTTGAGAAGTGAGTAATGATGTGTTTGATGAAAGTTAGTGAATTTATGTGATTATTAAGGCTCTTGTAGATGATGACTGGCACCTGCCAATTGCTGTTGTCGACGGACAGAAGGTGAGATCGAGCGGCGGCAACGAGCCTACACACTCTCGTTAGGCTACTCTAGTTGGTCGTTACTCGTTGCCAGGGCAACGCAGCCACGCCACTGAACAGAGGGGAGAGGAAGCGGGAAGAAATCAAAGGAAATGCAAGTCAAAGACATGTTTTCGGTTTAGAAACCTGGAGTGTTTACACTTTACAGTGTCCGAAGCTGAAACGTAGGAGGGAGCAAAGGTTATCCTGTAACCGGTTAGCTTTTGAGGTTCATCTCGGGCTGTGCACCAAACAACGCAATGATGATTGCCTAATTAGGAAGAAGTGGACTTGGTAGGCGTAGTACGTAGTCTACGTTGAGGAGATGCGCTGTCTACTATAATGAGGTCATTTTCAACGCTAGAAATCGTAATTAGTTTCTATATTTATTTAATTTATGTAGACACTACACATTGAAATTATGTTCTCGGATGGATAGTTTCTGTGAAATGTTCTATTGCCTAATGATATGTCTTCTCTCTCACTCATCTATGTCTTGCGACGTGTTTGGTTCCTTCCCCTTTGACGTTAAAGTAAATGGATTTAGTTTAAATATTGTTCCCGCCGGTAACGTTGCTAGCTTTATTTTATTACCGTTTACGTTACGGACAACACAACCAAATAGTTCGTTGGTTCTTGTGTAGACATGATTTCATATTAAGAAACAATTTTCTTCTATCTCTTCTTTAATTGCAACGTTATATTATCTTTTTTATTTAGTTAGCATCCTAATTAAAGAAGATAGAAACCATATATAGTTTTTGCCTTAGGAGTACACTAAAAAGTGCAAATGTATTCGCAGTAACTGTTTGGAAGATGGTTTCGGCCTGGGCTTTGCATGTGAATGTGGCAGGCTCGCAGCCCTGTGCCCAACAAGCTCACTCCGCCGCCCTCTCTCTCTCTCTCTCAAGAGGAAGAAAAAAAACAAGCCCACTCCACTGGGAGCGGCTAGGGTTTAGCTTTCCCTTCCGCTCCAACGCCGCTCTTCCCCGTTCAAGGTTCTGTGGCACAATCGGGTAGTGCGAGGGTACATTTCGCCAATTTCAGGCGGAAATCGGCGGCGGTCGCGGTGATCCGGTGCTCCGCTTGAGCTCAGCTAAGCGGCCTCGGATGTTCGAGCCCGCTTACGTCCCCGTCGCTTCGCCGCACTGAAGAAAACCGCGATGGCCGGCGCCGCCGCCAAGCGAGCCCGCGCGGGCGGCAGTTCGATCCCCGACCGGCTGAGCGCCCTGCCGGACGAGCTCCTCCTCCGCGTCCTCTCCTTCCTCCCGGCGCAGCAGGTCGTGCGTACCACCGTGCTGTCTAAGAGGTGGACGGATCTATGGCGTTCCGTGCCTGGCATCAACCTCAGTCTCGAGAATTTCCGAAGCAACTCAGAAGATGACTGGACGGTGCTTTGGGAAAGGATGGATGATTTCGTCACCAACCTGCTGATGTTACACAGAGCTCCATGCCTGGATGCGTTCCGGTTGGTTGCATTTGTCGAAGGCCACGATCGTCGTCGACACGTCGATAGATGGGTCCGTCGTGCCATTAAGGACAACCCCTTGCTGCTCGAGATCTCTCTCTCTCTCGGTTCCTTTTCTTCATATTCATATCAGTTACCATACCTGTCCTCTAGCCCTTGTCGTCGCCTCACAAGTTTGCATCTTAATGGCGTGTCCTTGGATCATTCCTTTGCCGAACACCTCCATTCTTGGTGGCCAGACCTAAAAGATCTTAACCTCACATATTGTCGCACTGTGTTTGGCTACATTGAATCCGACAAACTAGAGAATTTGGTTGTTTGCTATTGTTTAGGTCAACCTGTAGATGTGTTTGCTATCAGATCTCCTCGTCTTATATCGCTGTCCGTGAAGCTGGGCATTCCTTTTTCATTAGATGCACTGAATTCCCTTGTGAGGGCATCAATCTCTTGGAAACATGATAAATTGTCTCCACGAAGTGGAGCGATGCTTCTTGGCAGCCTCTTCAATGTAACGAGTTTCGAATGGGATGGTTTCCAAGCAATGGTACATGCACCTTATTTATTTGAAACCATGTTTTGCTCCATTAATATCTGTTCATTATCATTTGAAGCTTTCTCCTTACTTGACAAAGGCAATTGGCCATTAGTTTAATTTGGCTTCTATTTCTTTATTTCAGGCAGTTCTAGATGAAGCATTTGATGAGGTTCTTATTTTCCACAACTTGAGAACCTTGTCTCTTGGCTCATGTTTTTTCAACACCTCCAAAAATGGTGTGTGTGAATTGAAGGCTCTAGGGAGATTTCTACATAAGTCTCCTAATCTGGAGAAGCTTAATTTGGAGTATTTCGAGGTGGAGTACTTAATTTTTATCTACACTAGCTATATGTCTCCTGTTAGGTTTGCGTAAATAGAAGGTTTCAATGATGCAAAAGACCAACACCCAGTTAGCTTACATAAACTAACTTGTTACTTTGTTTGTGGTGGAGGCACATGTCACACTTGACCCAGGGTTAGGGAAACATTCTTGACAAGTAGATTTGTAACAGCAAAAGTTGAATAATGTTATTTGTTAGTTTTTGCGTAATTTCATGAGTAATCAAAGAAATATATTGTTATAAGGTTAGATTTAAAAAAACTGAAAAATTGACAAGAAAACCAGAAATTTTGGAAACCTGCCATGTTACTGACAATGGGAAAATTGGGAATACTTTAAAATACCCTTCCTGTGCAGCATGCGGGCGATGATGTTGTAATTATGTTTCACCAGTTCTGTAGGCTAGGGATACTCCATGCTGTCTCGAAAAACAGGAATCTTGATCATAAAATTACTCCATACTCTTTTATCTGTGTCTACTCTAAGAATGGGGTCATGCAGATAATACTAAACTAATTTTCGTTGTTTTTCCCTGGAATAATACATTGAAGTATCCTGGCCAAATGGACCTGTTTCACTTCTAGATCAGCTGAGTTGGAAAAAATACTATTGGCATGCCTACTTGTCGGTCTCACATTTGCAGGTGCCATTGTGCAACTTGTGTACAGAGTTAATTCTCTGAAGGTTTTTAGAACCTTTTGCCAGAGTTAATTACTTCACCTCCGAATGTGTAGCAAGTTTTGCTTATTTGTTGGCAGCAAACTAATGCACAGTGCAACTTCCTTTATTAGTGTATCAAGATATTGGTACTTTGTGTTTCTCTGAACACTGTACCAGGCATTTTTTAAAAGACAAATAATATTAATGCAATCCCAATTCTAAAACTGATGGGAGAATAAACCAAACCTATTTGTTTATCCTTTTTTTTAATTATAGAATTCTCTGTGCAGGTAGTTGGGCTGGATGATTTAACGAATTGTATCTTGATTTCATTATTAGGTGGTGCCAGTTGTTGAACATGTTGATTTCCCTATACTACAAAACCTGAGAACCTTGTGCCTGCATTTTTGCAGTTTGAATTACAATTTGCAATCCCAATTCTAAAACTGTTGGGGGATTGCAATAAACTGAATCTATTTGTTTATCCCTTTTTTTATAAAATTATCTGTGCAGGTAGTTGGTCTGGATCATTTAACGAATTGTATCTTGATTTCAGCAGGCAGTGCCAGTTGTTGAACATGTTGATTTCCCTATACTAAAAAACCTGAGAACCTTGTGCCTCAATTTTTGCAATTTGAATGACAATTTCCAGATATTGCTTCACTGTCTGCGGAATTCTCCTAATTTGGAGAAGCTCAAGATATTCTATTGCAAGGTATGCCATTTTTTTCTGCACACTGTACCTCCTGCACATTTTATCTTGGTACCAGTAACATAAACAAATCCTTTATTATGGAAACAGTTCTCAGATGATTCCATGGGAGGGAAAGGAAAGGCCAAGTCGAAGAAGACATATTCCCAGTCTAGGAGGAACCTGGCACGCATCCGGTGTCTGAAGCTAGAGCATGCTGAAATCTTCCGCCGCGAAGAAGATGGTGTTCCCGAACTGGTCAGCTTTTTGCTGGACTTTGGTGCACCAACGATTACAATAAAAGTTACAAGTGTAGCCTGACTCTAGGTGGACTTCTTGCTATTTTGTTTCTGAAAAACTTGCCAGCTGTAAACTCCTATCAGTCAATGAATCTACTTAGCCGAACGCAATATGCGAGAGCTTGTATTGAACCAGTGCTGATCTGATGCCAGAAATGCTGCGTGATATTGTAGAATGCAGAATGCGAGATACTGTCTGTCATCTGAAATGCATTTTGCTGGTTCTGAAATTCTGGTTGGTTAGCTCCGTTGGTATACGGATGCCATCTGTTGCACATTTTTCTGCTTGTTTTTGAAAAGCTAAGCCGTGTAGCATCAATGTTCCCGCGCTGCTGGTTTGTGGGTCGCTCTCCTACGCCGTGACAGCCTTCATCGGCCGCGCCTTCTCTTCTAGTCGCTGTCGTCACCCGTGGCTGCAGTGAAACGTGCCCGTTCGCGGTCTTTTTGGGGATGATGGGGACGCAAGGCCCGGGCCGAAACGCGACCGAGGAATCCTGAGTGCAGAAGCAGCAGAATGTCCCCGACAAGAATGTTCAAGCCTGTAAATTTCAAATTTGAAATTGCACATTCAAACGAGCTCCAGAAAAGTTTTGAAGCCGCGTAGGGCCATCAGCCCATCAGCCTAGTCATGAAGAACAGCGTTAACACAGAGCCATTAGCCTAATAATGAAGAACAACGTTAACGTGCGATGGGTCGCGTGACCCGTCATCTTCATCAAGCTTGAGGAATACTGCAGCACATAAAAGTAACACATTGCTTGAGGAATCTGTTACCTCCTCATCCAGTAGAGCCCAAACACATTTGGACATTGTGCAGAAAAGCAAAGAATGCTCCCATGTTTCATTATTAGCTCCATAGATTTTACAATGCGATGTAGTTGTCATGTTCCTACTTTTCAGCACACTCTCAGTTGGAATTGAATTCAGAGCAAGACGCCAATAGAACACTTTAATTTTTGATAGCAACTTCATATTCCATAGTTTGTTCAATTCTTTTTGACTTGTTGCGAAGTCAGAACAATTAGCTTGGCCTTTAAAGTAGTCTTCCCTGCTCTTCTTAGCCTCAATCAACATTCGATAAGCAGTACAGTAAAGAAACCATTTCTTTCCTTTAGTCCCAAAGTTTAATCTTTTTGTTTTAG
This sequence comes from Chrysopogon serrulatus, assembly GCA_015844335.1. Classification (NCBI taxonomy): domain Eukaryota; kingdom Viridiplantae; phylum Streptophyta; class Magnoliopsida; order Poales; family Poaceae; genus Chrysopogon; species Chrysopogon serrulatus. Next base: position 110,345 of record JADLZL010003627.1, on the reverse strand, counting down.
GGACTTAAAGGTACTAAAAGAATTAAAAAGGTGCATGTCTATTTGATAAAAACACACTTCAGTAACTCAGACTTCCATGTCATAGTGGTATGATCAATCAAACACTTTTAAAGTTTAGCACCTCAAAATAGGGGTGTTTGGAAGTTTAGGGACTCAAATTGACTAAACTTTAGTCACTAAAGTTTAGTCCATCAAACAAACATGTGTTTGAAAAAATCCATTTCTTTCGTACCTCCAAGCCCAACAATCTTTCTGTTTTCTCATGCTTAAAGGTACATTAAGAATTGCATCACTGTAAACTGATTTATAGAAAAAACACTTTGGCTAACTCGGACTTCCATGTCATGGTTTGATCAAAAGCAGTTCACACACTTTTATATATAAGGTTAAATTCCAAACCACATATAGGCCTGAACATTCCCTTCCTTGGTATCCAATTACAGTTCTGCCATTTTCACTTCCCAACCAAAACTTATGTAACAAAGAATTGTGATCGGAAAGTCCCCTTGGCAACCTGAAACAACCTAAACTTTGCGAATCTGAACACTGGACCTTTCTCGCGCTGTTCCGTTCCATGATGACCCAGTTGACTAATTTGGGCTTGGGCTTCTTAGGCATGCTGCTTGGGCCTTGGACCGTGGGAAAGCCTGCAGGTTGGCATTCCGTTCCCCCACAACTCAGTCTACGCCTACTCGCTGTCCTGCCTACTCAGACTAGGGTTTAGCCTCCTCTCCCTCTTCCGCTCGATTTTAGACCCGATCGGCGACGGCCGGAGCGGTTCGGGGCTCAGCTTGGGAAGGAAGGCCGGCGATGGCCGGAGCTGGCCCCAAACGGGCACGCGCGGGCGGCGGCGGCTCCACCCGCGACCGGCTGAGCGCTCTGCCGGACGAGCTCCTCCTCCGCGTCCTCTCCTTCCTCCCCGACGCAAAGAGGTCGTTCGGACAGCCGTGCTGTCCACGAGGTGGACGGATCTGTGGCGTTACGTGCCCTGCATCAAGATCGACTTCCGCGATTTCCGAACCTCCTCCTACTCCTTCGACTCCGAGGACCGGGCGGAAACCATAACCATGCAAAGGGTGGAAGATTTCGCCAACAACCTGCTGATGTTGCACAGAGCTCCGTGCCTAGATGCGTTCCTGCTGAACCTAGATATGCTGTGGCCGTTTGATCACAGCCGTCGTGGACATGTTGATAGATGCGTCCGTCGTGCCATTAAGGACGACCCTTTTGTGATCGAGGTCTCTGTTCCACTGAACTCATATCAGTTACCGCATCTTGGCTTCAGCCCTGCTTCTCGTCGCCTTAGAAGGTTGCATCTTAATGGCGTATCCTTGGATCATTGCTTTATGGAGCGCCTCCATTCTTGGTGGCCAGACCTAAAAGATCTTAGTCTCAGATATTGTGACACTGAGTTTAGCAGCATTGAATCTGACAAACTAGAGAATCTAGATGTTTACTATTGTAGTAACAGTCAACTTCCAGATGTGTTTACTATCAGAGCTCCCCGTCTTGCTTCCTTGTCCGTGGATCTGCTCATGCCTTTTTCTTTAGATGTGAATTCCCTTGTGAGAGCATCAATTTCTTTGGACCGTGGCGGCTCTCCAAGAAGTGGAGCATTGCTCCTTTGCAGCCTCTTCAATGTAACGAATTTACAATTGGAAGGTTTTTCAGCAGTGGTACGTCTTCTTTACTTATTATTATTATTATTTTTTCCCACTAGTATCTTTTCAGTGAAGTCATCGCCCTACCAAACTAAAATAATTGATCATGACCTCAATCTGGTTTCTATTTTTTTTTCTGTTTCAGGCAGCTCTAGACAAAGAATTTGATGATGTTCCTATACTTCGGAACTTGAGAACCTTGACTCTTAAATCATGTTTCAACGTAGGCATAAGTGAAGTGTGGGAATTCAAGGCTCTAGGCAGATTTCTACAGAAGTCCCCTAATCTGGAGAAGCTTTCTCTGAAGCATTTCAAGGTAGGAATACTTAATGTTTATCTACACAAGATATATTACTTCGGTTAATTTGCATAATTTAGTTTTTACTGCAAAGATTAATTAGAACGTTCCAATACAATGAAGCAAAAGACCAACACCAGCTGGCTTACATAAATTAACTTGTTATTTTGTTTTGTGGCAGAGGCAGATGTGACATTTGACCCACGGTTAGGGAAACATTCTTGACAGTTACCTTCACTGTAGATTTGTAACAGCAAAAGTTGACTAACGTTGCCTTCACTGTAGATTTGTAATAGCAAAAAGTTGACTAGCATTATTTTGTTAGTTTTTTGCATAAGTGGATAAGTAATCAAAGAAATATGCTGTTATAAGGTCAGAATTTTTTAAAAATAAACTGAAAAATGAACCAGAAGAACCATAAATTTTGGAAACTCACCATGTTGACAATGGCATAAAAAGAATACTAGAAAATAGCCTTTACTGCAGCCAATGCAGCGTGTGAGTGATGATGATGTAGTTATTTGTCACCAGTTCTGTAGGCTAGGGGTACTCCTTGCTGGCTTGAAAAACAGAAATCAGGATCATAAAATTACTCCACTCTTTATTAATGCCTACTCTAAGAATTGGATCACACAGATAATACTAAAAATATAATTTCCCTGGAACAACATTTCCTGGCCAAATTGCTCTTCAAGATCAGCCAAGTCAGAAAATACTTCTGATATGTCTACTTTCAGCCTCACATTTGTGTACAGAGCTAATTCTCTGAAGGGTTTTTAGAACCTTTTGCGGATAGTCAATTACCTCGCTTCTGTGACTGTGTGCTGCGAGTTTTGCTTATTTGTTGGCAGCAATCTAATGAGCAGTACAACTTCCTTTATTTTCACATCATGATGTTGTTACTGTGTGCTTCTCTGAACCCTGTACCAGGCCTTTGTTAAAAGACAGATAATAATGATGCAATCCCAATTCTAAAACTGATGGGGGATTGCAATAAACTAAGCGTATATGTTTATCCTTTTGTTTCTAGAATCTCTGTGCAGGTACTTAGTCTGGGGTGATTTAACGAATTTTATCTTGATTTCAGGTGGTGTCAGTTGTTGAACATGTTGATTTCCCTATACTCAAAAACTTGAGAACCTTGCGTCTGTATTTTTTTGTGATTTGCATGACAATTTCAGATATTGCTTCATTGTCTGCGGAATTCTCCTATTTTGGAAAAGCTCAAGATAGTGCTTTGCAAGGTATGCCATTTTTCTCTAGCTCACTGTAGCTCCTGCACATTTTATCTAGGTACCAGTAACGTAAACAAGTCCTTTATTATGGAAACAGTTCTCAGATGATTCCATGGGAGGGAAAGGAAAAGCCAAATCGAAGAAGACATATTCCCAGTCTAGGAGGAACCTGGAACGCAACCGGTGTCTAAAGCTTGAGTATGCTGAAATCTTCCGCCGCAAAGAAGATGATGGTGTTCCCGAACTGGTCAGCTTTTTGCTGGACTTTGCCGCACCATCCATTAATATAAAAGTTTCAAGTGTATGAATTGCCTACCAGCCTGCCGACACTAGGCGATCTTCTTATTATCTTGTTTCTGACAAACTTGCTAGCTGTAAAACTCCTATCAGGCAATGAATCTACTTGTAGCCGAACGAATTCAATTTGCGAGTGTTTGAATTGAACCACCAGTGCTGATCTGTTTCCAGGAAACAGAAATGTTTGCCTGATGTTCTAGATTGCAGAATGCGAGATACTGTCTGTCATTTGATATGTATGGTGATTGATGATGAGGACGCAAGGCCCGGGCCGAAACGCGACCGAGGAACCCCTATCGTACACGACACGGATATCGTGGTTGGCAAACAACCGGTCTCTAGTCTATATATAGGGATACATATACATATACTTCCTACAGAGGAGGTGTACGTACGATTCCAAGTTTGTTAGAGAGAGATCTTCTCCCACAATTCCCGGTGGTTTCACATCCAATCCAAGAGACAATAACAACGTCGGCTACCTCCTGAAAAATCCTCAGATCGGTCGGGGTTACCACAACAGTCAACAACAACACGACGCAACCGGATCGGAGCAAGCTTACGTGCTCAGGGTAGTGTATCTATATCCATTAACTATTAATCAAAATTTACAAAGTTTTTAATAATATTTTTTATTGAATTAGATCTAAAGCTGCACTTTTGGGTTCAGGGTGGTGTATCTATCCATTAATTCTTAATCAAAATTTACAAAGTTTGACTTTTTCTTAAATCATAGAGTAGTGCGCATTAACTCTTAATCAAAATTTACAAAGGTGGTGTATCTGTATCCTCCACTGGTCTCTGCATGCGGGACGAAAAAACTTCGAAGCTCATTAGCTTGCTCGGCTCATGGATGGCTCGGCTCAGCTCGACTTCGGCTTGTTATGATAACGAGTCGAGCCAAGCCAAGATTTTAACTCGTTAGCTATAACAAGCCAACTCGAGCTAGCTCCATGAGCCGCTTCATGAGCCAAACGAGCCATGCTTTAAGAAAAAAAATGACAAATTTATACTAGTTTTATATTACTTTGCGTCTTTTACTTTACAATTAATCGATGATTGATCCATTCCCCATAGACTGGATTATTATGACTTTATTATTTTATTTTTAATCCATATATGGATACTCATGAACCGTATTATACTTACTATAGAGTATGAACCATAGAAATATAGTGAAATATTATAATATATTATTATTATACCTTTTATATATTAGTGTATATTAATTTTTTGTTCAATTTAAAATTATTTGATGTATTACTTTTATACTATTCTTAAACTTTAGATAAATGATAATATTATATTTTGAATATTATTTATAACTGCTCATGAGCCTAACGAGCTAGCTCGAGCTTTTAAACAAGCCGAGCCAAGCTGGCTTTTTAGCTTATTAAGATAACGAGCCGAGCCGAGCTAGCTCGTTATCTTAACGAGCCAGAACGAGCCGAGCCGAGCCGAGCCAGCTCGTTATCCAGCCCTAAGCTCCTCCACCGGATCCGTGAGTTCCTCCACCGAGGGAGGGAGAGAGGGAGGCGTGCCGCCAGGGACATGCCGCGTACGTGAGGTGGGGAGAGAACAGAGGGAGGGAGAGACAGATAGTGGAGGGAGGGGGCGGCTGAGATGGGGATCGAGAGTGAAATCCTAAGTCCCTGTATATATATGAACCCGATACAGGTGGATATGAGTTTTATATTGGGCTATGGGAATATTAACCGTGACGGTTATTTTAACTGCCATGGTTTACTGTGGCGGATCATTTTAACCACCACGGTAAATAAAAAAAATTACCCACCACCGTAAATGGTAGGTATTTATAGTGACAGTTAAATCTTGTGACCGCTATAGTTAATTAAAATGTACTGTCTCACAAAATCATTTTTGTAGTAGTATCAGAAACTTATTTTGAATCTTGTGACCACTACAGTTAATTAAAACGTACTGTCTCACTAAATCATTTTTGTAGTAGTAGTATCAGAAACTTATTTTGTGACCGTGAAGTGATCGAGGAGCCATGTACATGAACAGATATCTTGGTTGGCAATCAACTGATCAGATATCTTGGTTGGCAATCAACTGGTCCCTAGAGATACGAGGAGGTACTTTATTTGTTAGTTAGAGAGATGTATAATCCCCAATTTGCGGTGGTTTCCATCCAATCCAAGAGAAAAGAAACAACCGGGTACCTCCTCCTGATTCCTCAGATCGGGGCAACTACCACAGCACCAACACACGACCCAGCCCGATGGAAGAAGCCTCATGCAAGAGGAACCGCACCAACGACGACGCAGGCACCGGCAGTTTGGCCGGCGGCGGCGTGGACCGGCTGAGCGCACTGCCGGACTGCCTCCTCCACGAGATCATGTCCCGCATGCAGGCCCGGCAGGTGGTGCAGACGTGCGTGCTGTCCACCCGGTGGAGGCACCTCTGGCGCTCCGTGCCCTGCATCGACGCCGATCAGCGTGAGTTCACGCTCCCGGCGGCCGCGGCGGCCGCGGCCACGAGCGTCTCGGACATCTTGGAGGCATGGTGGGACAAGTTCGAAGACTTCATGGACATCCTGCTATCCCCCGGTAACGTTTCCATTGCCGACTTGGACACGTTCCGGCTGCGCGTTAGCAGCCACCCTTCTCAGGTGAGACGAGGATACAAATGGATCCGCCGTGGCATCAAGTGCGACGGCCCCGCCGCCCAGGGACTTGATGGTGGCGTTCAGCGCCAGGAGGGCTTCGCCAGTTCTACTAGATCCTGGCGCCTCAGGAAGCTGCATCTTGACAACGTCTACATGGATGCCCTTTTCTCCAAGCACGTCGGATCTGGGTGCCCCAACTTGGAGGATCTGGAGCTGACCGACTGCAGGTGCGAGTTCCATGCCATCACCTCCGGCTCACTCAAGAGCCTGGTCATGAAACAATGCAGGCTGATAGGGTTTAGTGAGATCACGTCGCCCACGCTGAACAGCCTGGTTATCGACGGTTGCGGCAACACCGATGATTGCCTGCTTGTTATCACGGCACCTGCTGCTGCTTCTTTGCTCCTGGATGTCGATGCTTACTGCTTTCTTGGTGGGTTTTCGGTGAGAAAGATGGCGCCCCTTGCCAAGGCATCCGTTCGTTTACGGGTGTGGAAAATTGTCGATCATCTGAAGATGCTTGGCGGCGTGTCTGACGTGATGACAGATCTAGATCTGTCCGAGGCGATGGTGCGCACTCCTTTGATCCTATGCGTGCCCCTTCTCTTGTTCTGTCTTTGTTTTTCTTGCTATATGTCCTTTTAATTCACTCTACTAGCTCATGTTGATGTTTGTGTGTCATCTCATCTGATACACTCCACGTGCTTGGTGAGTGGTCCGCAACATTCCCACAATTCAACAACCTGAGGGCCTTACAATTAAACCGATGTGACCTTAGTGATGGCTTCCAGACGTTAGGGTTCTTCCTTCGTAATTCACCAAGATTGGAGAGGCTGACTTTGTGGCATTGCAAGGTAGAGTATATATACTGTACCCAAGCTTTTGATAAACTCATATTCAGTTTAAATTCCCTTAATATCGTTAACTTACATAGTTTCACTGCTAACATATAGTACTCGAATGAATCGAAGAAAAAGAGAGGATCGTCCAAGTCAAAGAATACAAAGCCTACTACCCCATGCTCGAACTTCCTCGGTGCCCGGTGCCAGAACCTCAAGGTCACTAAAATAATATATAGAGGCGAAGACATCCGCCAACTGATTGAGCTTTTGCTCTGTATTTCAGAGAATTTACCAAACAATTATATAAAACTCATCAAAGTTGGTTAGTGGATATTCTTAAAGAAAAGTTGGTTAGTGGGTTAAAAAAAAACTTTAGATGTTTATATTTTCATAATGTATTTATTTAGAGTAATGTATTAATATTATTTTTTCTTAAATTTAGTTAAATCTAAAGTTGCCTCTTTTTGGTTTGAGGTAGTGTATCGGTATCCATATAATTTGAGTAATTATTGATCAGAATTTATAAAGTTTTGACTTTTTTTAATCATAGAATAGTGCACATTATCTTTTGAAACCAAGGGAACTTTTTTTACCCTTCTCTCATAGAGGCCATTCCAAGTATTCGGGCCACAAACCATCTCCCAACTTTAGAGAGAAAGGATCACGAGCTTTTTGTACATTATATGTCTATTTTCTTCGAAAGATTTCTGATAGTTTTGGTAAATGAAGAGGAAATTGTGAGAGCGGATGTTCCTTTTAGAAGAGTAGAATCTAAATATAGTGTTGAACAAGTAGGCGTAGAAGTTAGAGTTCTATGATGGCAAACTTAATGGAGTTAGTTATCTGATCTTACTACTATAAAAAATGTGCGGTGTATCCAAATAGAGAAATTTTTTGAATTAGATTGAGCTACTTTGTAAGTGTTTTTCGTAGCAGTCCAAAGGGTTGGTTCACTTTTGGTCATGCTACCTTTGCTTTGCTCTTCTTTTTTCAGACACATTTGATATAGCGCTTGAACCTTGTTCAGAGATATTTTTGATGGTATTGATCCAGTCGGTGTCTTTCATGTCTTTTTGTTTAATTTGACACAAGGAGCATCTCATGTCCTTTCTTTGACTTATATTCTTTTTTTTTTACATGGGAAATGAGGACTAGTGTATAATGTGCAGAGGAGGAACTTACTGTTAGTATTGTACTTATCAGTTTTTGTACTCCCTCCATTCTAAATAATAAGATATTTTAACTTTTCTAATAAATAGCTTTTTTGCTATGTATTTATATTTATATATATACTATGTCTAAATACGTAGTAAAGAAATGGATCTGAAAAGCCAAAATATCTTACTATTTAAATTGGAGGGGATGGTTTTCCGCATGTGGAATAGTAGAGATAAAGGCAACGTGTCCTAAATCTAGTGGAAGAGGTAAGATTTTATCTTACTATTTAAATTTCAAATTTTGCAAACCAACTTGGATGGTAAACTTTCAAAATAAAAGTTGTAGATCTTGAAAAGTTATGAAACTTTACAGTGGATAATCTTTTCATTTGAATTCATTTAGGGCCTCAAACATTCAATTTATGCTCGGTTTTAGATAATATGTGGGAAAAGAAAAAAGGAATATGGACACATGTGAGTGTGTGGTACAGTGGTAGATGAGGGTTTGTGTGGTTGCGGGTTCCAAGGCCGGCAACCGTGTACCACGTGATTTTACGTGAAAAAATGCGTGACTTACGACTGGTGGGGCCTCCTCGGATTAAAATAAATATTTTTGCTATTTTTAAAACGTCATTTGCATTTTTAGGCAAGCATTTACTGATGGTTCGTTAAGAAAATCGCTAGTAGAAATCGATTTACACGTGGCGGTTCTCATCCGACCGCCGAGTGAAAATAATGATTTTTACTGGCCCCTAGGACTAGCGTTTCTCAAAAATGCCTATACAAATATGTTACCAACTGCCTCTAAAAAACATCTATGTACTAGTGGTAGAGGTAAAGCTACAACAAGTTGTTGTACCTCTAATAAAAGAGGTAAGATTGTATTACTTAGAGCATCTTCTAGAGAGTATTTCTAGAACCTATTCTTTAAATTACCATTTAGAGTCATTTTAATATAAATCGATTTTTTGTTGTTCGGCTCTTTGATAGTTCTTCTATATGTTGTGCGAGTCAGCTGTTCTTAATCTTTGACTAGCAAGAAATCCAAAGTACGTAGAAGATAACTATATTTAGATATCCAAAAAGAAGTTAGAGTTTTGTAGTTTTTCACCAAAATATCTACTAAGAAGGATATAGTCTTTTGAAGTTTCTCTTAGTGCAATTACGTTGCTATATGTCAGGAATCTTGAAGGATGTGTCATGTAATACCACGTAGAATTTCTAGTGGCGATTCTTGATTTGGACTCACCGTTTGATTTCTACTTGCATCGAGTAACTCAAAACTGCCTACAAAAATAAATCCATGGCTCCAAGAGAAATCTTTTTTTCTACTAGTGTGTAATGTTGTTATGCAACTCAAACTTTCTTTTGTTGATTACATAAATAAAGGATAAATTAAATTATTATAAGACAATTTAAAAGAGAACATAGGCGTACACTTATCCATGTGAACACATGCACATATACCATATTGCTGTAAGGATTGACAAATTTTGAGATTGGCAAAGTCACCATACACTTAACTCTATGAACATGTGCGCTTGCGCACGCGCACAGATACCATATCCCTATGAGGATCGGGAACTCTCGAGATTGTAAAATCAACATAGATTACTATCAACGAGCACGTCGTCTACCGTCGAAAAATAATATCACTAAATCGTATAATAAATTTGGAAAAATACAAGAACATGTGTCAAGTTAAGGACTTAATACCAGATAGACATATTCTTCTACAAATTAAAGAAACCTAACCATTAGGTACACTTAGTTCGCTTGTCATCTTATAGCTTTCCCAGATGGTCTTTCCTTGAATGAGTTGGCATCCCAAGCACAATATTAGGGCTGTATGTCTAAGACTCAGCTTTTGATTTTTTGGGTCAAAAGCTAATCTTTGGCTTCAGCCTATTGACTTTTTGTTATTAACTTTTGTAACAAATTTTTAGCTTCTCAGCACTCTAAACCCCCAAAAAAAAATTATCTCAACGTACTTAACTTTTAGCTTATTTCCTCATAAACCAGCTCAACATTAGGTTGTCTGTTTCATCTTTTGGTTGGAAAAACCTAATAAAAAGCTGAAACAAACAAGCTAGTGCATGTAAAAAGCATATCGGCACATTGTTACTACCGCTTAAATGTAGGGGAACAAAGGTCACATATTGAAACTAATAAGTGGCCGCTATTTTGCAGACAACTGTTACTGTTTTGGGCCACTATTCGCTATATGGATGATTCAAGTGATAACGTGGATAGTTCCAATGATAATAAAATGGCTAGAATGTTTTTTTTTGAACCGGTTACCCAACATTATATTAATTAATAAGCAGGAATAGAGTTTTATAAACAAGCACAAGAGGTGCTAACCCCTACACAGCAGACTGCCATATGGGAGTGAAGGTTCTTCTATACTAAATTACTAGTTGAGTGCCCGTGCGTTGCTACGGATAGACAACAAAGAATATAATGATAAATAGCCACACAAGTAGAATATATGTAAAATATTATCCATTCATTAACAATTCAACATAAAGCTAAATATTAACCATAGAAGAAAAGAGACATGTTATAAATTCAACATAAATTCACACATAATTTAGTGCACAATGATGTTCGTCTACTCATTTATAGTTTGCTAGAAAATAAAATTATAACATTCAAAATCAGCAAAAATATATTCATTTGTCCCTTGGAACTTATTTCTTCAGCCACTTAGAGGCTAACAAGCTTGTAGAAACATTTCTCAATAAAAATTCTTCATTGTCACAATTTTTTTTCTTATGAATTGGAAACATGGTTATGCCAATGAAATAATAAGTCAACTGAAATACGGTTGGATTGCTAAAAAGTGGAGTTGGCACCCCATAAGTCAAGGTTCATTTTCATGTAGTTTGGTGTGAAAGTTCAACATTCTGCACCTGTATTACAGCCGGGGGTGTTCTCTTTGCAGTCTATAGTTACCTTTAAATTATCTTGAGGCTCCCATAACTGCCCCTGTGTTGTTGCTTGTAGCCTATTTTAGGAAATGATCAAAGAGCATGATTTAGAAAACAAATATGAACCTACCATTTAATAACAGGACACTAAAAATGAATCATTGATATCTACAGTCTGGTTCAAAAGATAACAGCTATAATTTTATATAACTGCAACAGTAGCAAAAAATAAACACTGTTCATATAAATAGTATTCCCAATTTATTAATTGTTTTTCTCTCTTCTGTCAACCTCAAACTACTTGTATTGCAGCACAAGGAACATATATAAAAGGAAGAAGCTTGACATAATGGCGTAGGTAAGAGATTCAGAGGTAAGAAATTCAGATCTACCCTTTTTTTGTTAGTAGATGCAGGTGCATTAGCCTTGTCGAGTGGCAATAAAAATTTAGATCTTCATCGAGGTGCATTAGCTCAGAAATCTCATAACTTCTGTTAATATAAATATATAAACTACTTTCATCGGAGCAAATTTTGAAAAGACTCAGAAATCTCAGTTCTTCGTATAGCATGTTTATATTTTTCTAGCCGGTTGCAACACTATCCTGGTCAAGTCCTTTTTACTAATGTTGCCACGCTTCTCCCTTGGTGTGGCAGATGAAAATGAAAGCCAGGGCCTACGCTGTCACCGACACCCAAACCTAACTCAACTGCTTGTTCGTCCAGGACCCTTTACAGCCGTGTTAAAATTCAAGACCTGTAGACTTTCAGTTCTCTACAACTACAATTAAGGAATGGCCACAGTGAATTTCAAAAAGAACCTTAAAATAAATTATTGAAGTCCCTTACATCATGCTTCTCCATGTGTTAATTGTCGAGTGATTGTAAAATATACTAAATCAAGTACTATTAATTATTATTGCCTTGAGAATATAACAGAACAAGAACAATGATTGAAGTAATATATCTGAAGGCCAACGAAGCATTGATTAGCCTACACTGCTTGAATAAACAAACGACCTGGGCACAGACTACTATCAGCTAAACATGCATGCAAAAGAGAAACAAAGAATGGAACTTGCAGGCAGAAGAAAAACGAATAAACAAGGGAAGATGGCTTGTAAAATTGATGCCCAGGTTGAGCTAAACACCCATCATTTACAGGGAATACAAGTATAATATCATCACTGCACTAATTTATGTTAAAAAATTTGGCTATGTTAGGTTCGTGCATATTTTCTAATCTTCTCTTTAATTTCAGACAAAATTGACATAGACTGACAAGATGTTCTAATAGACAGGCACAATGGATGTCATTCATGGTAAGCAAACATGAACCAATGGGCACTGGCAGAGCAAGACAAAACATCTACATACCTAGGAGAGTAACAGATCGAAGTGTGGCCAAATTAATTAGAGTCCTTCCATCAGTCTGAAACATGTAGAAGCAACACAAATACTGAAAGTGAGCAGAAACAGTGGAATAAAAATGAAATATAGGATGCAGAGAAAAGAAAGGAAGCATCTCTAGCATTCATCGAGATAGAAGCTCAAACGGCTCTAGGAGGAGCAGGAGCAGGAACGGACATTCAGATTATAAATATGGATACATATTTGTTCTCATGTTACCGGAAGCTCAAAAGCATTGCTCATGAATGTACTCCACTAATCAGGGTTGTGCGTCCACAATTGGTATTTATCACAGTTACAACGCAAATCCTTCCCCCACGGGTAACACAAATCTGCATTGCAACAGAGACAAATTCACCTTGGTGCCGTGCTACTAAAGATAAGATTGCTGCTACTGAAGAGGAGCTCTTGGCCATCTGGCGGCCTGGCCGCGATGGTTCCTCAATGAGGACCTTTCCATTGTGCAGGTAGACTTGCGCTGACTGACAATCGAAAACTCACATTATATCAAGAGAAGTTACAGGGAACACATCCTGCACTTAATCATCAAATCGAATCAAGAAGGGGAAGACGAAGGGAAAGAGGAGATGGTGCAAATGAGGAGCTGGGAAGGGGTCTGGAGGAGGGGCACCTGTGTACTGTGTTGGATTTGGGAGGAGCACACCCAGAAGCAACGGTGCGGCAGGCTGACAGCGGTGAGGGCGTCAACAGGCAAGTCACACTCCTTTCTTCGGTGTTCGCGACAGGACACAGGAGCTGACGATGAGTTTGGACCAGCAGGGAAGCGAGGCAAGGTGCATGCGGCGAGCTGGAACACGGTCGCAGCGGGGAGGAGGCCGGGTGGCGAGGTCTGCACGTCGGGGTCCTCCTGCTGCTGTTGCTGGCGCTGATGACGGAGGCGGCCTCGCATTGGCGTCTAGCGACGCTGAGAAGAAGGCGAGCAGGAAAATGACAAGCGCAACGCAGACGAGGAGCGCAACGACGAGCGCGAGGATGACGAGATGGTTGCCGCAGGTCGACGACGGCGGAAATGCAGCCAACGAGACGACGAGCGGGACGTCCGGTCCCAGCACCAGCGCGACAACGGCGGAGAGGGATGGTCGCGGAGGTCGACGACGGTGAATATGCGACCAACGAGATGGCGAGCGCGACGCAGACGGCAGAGGGCAACGACGAGTGCGACGCAGACGGCCAAGGGCAACGACGTGCGCGGCATCCGGTCCCCAGCACCAGCGCGACGGCGGCGGAGTGGTGGCGTGCAAGAGAGATCGATCCGGGCAGGGCAAAACGGCGGGGGAGCACCGTCCCCAGCAACAGCGCAGACTGCGGTGGAGCGGGGGCGGGGCAAAATGCACGGTGGGAGCACCTTCCTCAGCAGCAGCGCGATTGCGACAGAGCTGAGGCGGGGCAAACCGTGCAGTGGAGCACCGGAGCTGGGCGTTGCTCGCACGATTGCGGAACCGGGAGTCGTGCGAGCTAGGGCCTGGGTGCGGCGGTTGCACGAGTGAGAGCGCGAGACGGGGCGGGGGCGAGGTTCGCGTCGTGCGTGGGCGGCGGTTCCACGGACGCCTAACAGAGGGAGCGGGTGGGGGGGTTACCGCAGGGCGGGGGATTAGCGGGGAATTAGCGAGGGGCGAGGTGATTAGCGAGACTAAGACGATATCATTTGGATCTTTTTAGTTGTAGGGACTCGCAGAACTATGACCATTAGGGAGCTGAGAACCTTCCCCACGGCTGAAATCCAGTTAGCACATTCGTCTTTGATCCTGGTCAACACAGCCAGCTCCGTGCTTATTGTATCATTGAAGACCCTAGCATTCCTCTTCCAGATATGCCGTAAAGTTAGGATGGCGATTGAGTGTGCCGCTTTTGATTCCTTAGACTAACTGCACTGGTACCTGTATTTGACCCTGGAAGAGATTTTTACAGGAAAAAAGTGCCGCAGCGCCAAGCGCTAAGTCATCTGGAACCGGTGGCCATTCTCCAAATTTAACGCTTTCAGGCTTGCTTCCAGGAGGTACCCTGTCTGCGCACGCACGGAGAGACCAGGGAGAGAGAGACCGGCCAGGTGAGAGAATACAGCAGGTCCCACTTTTTCAAGTTATAAATAATGTTATAACTTACAAACCACAAATCCAAATTAAATTTTGATTGCACCATTTAATTTATTACAATTAATCCTTCAAAACTAGATCTCACATGAATATATTTAGATAAAGTGATAAGTGGACCCCATAGTGAATAGAGTATGATATAAAGGATGGATGGATGCGGAAGAATTGGATATAGAAGAAAGAATCTTGCTGACTAGGCAGTATAGAAGAGAGAAATAGAGGATGATGAGTGCGGATAGCCTTAAAGCAGCTAGTTAAAGAAATTAATTATCTTTATTTTCTATCTGGATTTTGTCTGAGCTCAACTTGTCCAAGCCCAGCCCGAGGCTAGCCCTGATCCAAAGGGGAAGTAAAACATCTCCAACGGTTTTGCATATTTTGTTTAGCAAAATTAAGAGTTTGTCAAGTCTCAAATAAATATGGTAAAGGTTCAAAGAGTCCATCTCCAACGGTTCCTCATTATAAACTTGGCAAAAATAAAATATTTGGGCCCCTACATTATTTGGCGGCCCTTTTTTCCTGTGCTCGCGCGTCTCGCTTGGACGCCGCCAGTTTCTTCGTCGCGGGAAAGGAAATCTGCCTGCAACTCGTCTCTCCTGGGCGCGTATAAATAATTGGGACATTGGATCCATGGATTACTTCATCCTACAAGCGTACGGGAACAAGCAGCGGCGGGAGAGGACGCGTGGGAAAAACCCGGCGACGGGAGCGACGCGCGGGGGAAGAAATAGCCCACGATTCGTTTTTGTCAAACCCGAACATATTTGCATATATGAGAGTTCTTTCTTGGTTTTTGTCAAGTTAATAAAATTGTCAACCCTATTTGCCAAACCGTTGGATAACAGATTTTTATATTTTTTGACAAAAACAAGATTGCAAAGCCCATTTACAAAACCGTTGATGTCCATTCATCATCTCACGCCGACGTTTCAGTTGGCTTGCATACGGCTGCGTCTCCATTCTCGACTAGCAGTGCCTCCCTCTTCCATTCCCTCACAACAGCGGCGTCTCCATTCCCGGCAGCCGAGCAGCGGCGGCAAGGAGGTTCGGCGCCGTCCTAGCCCCACCGCGCTACCGGCCGCGGGAGGGACCCGCCCTCACGCTGCCGCGCCACCATCTGCGGAGGCGGCCGTCCCCGCCCCGTCGCGCCACCGGCGAACGGAGCGGCACGCGGGGGAGGAAGAGAAGCTTCCGCAAGCCAATCCGCCACCGGCCGGGGGAGGCGGCCGCCCGCGCCCCCCACCACGAGCTGAGCCGCCCGCCCCTGTGAATGCAGGTTTGTGGGTCGCCCTACCTCCGCCGTGACAGCCTTCAGCGGCGGTCCCATCTGACTCGATCGACCGCGCCTTCTCTTCCGGTTGCTGTCACCTGTTGGCAGTTTTTTGTTTTGTCAGAAGATCTTCTCCCCAATTCGCGGTACGTACGATTCCAAGTTTGTTAGGGATCTTCTGCCCCAATTCTCGTGGTTTCCCATCGAATCCAAGAGATAATAACGACGACGGCTACCTCCTCCTGATAAACCCTCAGATCGCGACGCAACCGGATCGGAGCAATCGTGCAGCGTGCTCCCGATGGAAGAAGCAGGCCCATGCCAGAGGAGCCGCACCAACGACGACGCCGGCGGCGGGGACCGGCTGAGCGCGCTGCCGGACTGCCTCCTCCACGAGATCATGTCCCGCGTGAAGGCCCGGCAGGTGGTGCAGACGTGCGTGCTGTCCACCCGGTGGAGGCACCTCTGGCGCTCCGTGCCCTGCATCGACGCCGACCAGCGTGAGTTCGAGGGCGCCGCGGCGGCTCCAGCCTCGGCCGCAAGCTACTCGGACAGAGAGGTGTCGTGGGAGAAGTTCGAAGACTTCATGGACATCCTGCTATCCCCCGGCAACGTTTCCATTGCCCACTTGGACGAGCTCCGGCTGTACATTACCAGACACTCGTCGGAGAAGAAACGAGGATACAGATGGGTCCGCCGTGGCATCAAGTACGACGGCCCTGCCGCCGCCCAGGGCCTTGGCGGCGGCTTCAGTTCTGCTAGATCCTGGCGCCTCAGAAAGCTACACCTTCACAACGTGTGCCTGGATGCCCTCTTCTCCGAGCACGTCGGATCCGGGTGCCCCAACTTGGAGGAGCTGGAGCTGACCGACTGCAGGTGCGAGTTCCATGCGATCACCTCCGGCTCACTCAAGAACCTGGTCATGAAACAATGCAGGCTGATAGGGTTTAGTGAGATCACGTCGCCCACGCTGAACAGCCTGGTTATCGACGGTTGCGGCAACACCATAGATTGCCTGCTCGTCATCGTCGCACCTGCTGCTGCTTCTGTGTTCCTGGGTGTCGGGGCTTACGGCAAATTTTATGGATTTTCGGTGAGAGAGATGGCGCCCCTTGCCAAGGCATCCGTTCGTTTGTGCGCCACGAAGAAGATGGTCGATTGTCTCAAGATCCTTGGCAGCGTGTCTGACGTGATGACAAACCTAGAGGTGACAAACTCCGAGGCGATGGTACACATGCACTCCTCCGATCCTCTTTTGATGACTTTGGCAATGTTTAATTTCCGTTTCATTTCAGTGTTTGTGCATGCGTCATCATCTAATTTGATAGTATATACTCCAGGTGCCTGGTGAGTGTTCGGCAACGTTCCCACAGTTCAACAACCTAAGCGCCTTACAACTAAATCGATGTGATCTTAGTGATGGCTTCCAGATGTTGGGGTTGTTCCTTTGTAATTCACCTAACCTGGAGTGGCTAACTTTGCGGCGTTGCAAGGTATACATGTAGAGTATATACACTGTACCTAAGCTTTTAATAACCTCATGTTTTTTAGCTTTAAAATATTCTGTGAATGTCGTTAACTAACATAGTTTTATTACGCTGCCAATATATATAGTACTCAAATGACTACAAGAGAAAGAAAGGATCATCCAAGTCGAAGAATACAGAGCCTACCACCCCGTGCTCCAACCTCCTTGACGCCCGGTGCCCGAACCTCAAGCTCACTGAAATAATATATCAAGGCCAAGACGTCCGCCAACTAATTGAGCTTTTGCTCTGTATTTTAGAGAATTTGCCGAACAATTGCATAAAACTCATTGAAACTTAGTTTGTGGTATCGTCATCCAAGAATTTATGTGTACTATTGTCACACATATATAGGTTGTTCTGAATTCTGCGCACACATATGTCCTTCAATAACTCAATTATAGTTCTAGACATGAAAGTTTGACTAATTTTGCATCACTACATGCCCTTTGTACAATACATATTGTGCGATTCCAAAAAACATTTAGTTGTATATATTTTTATAATATAAATATTTGGAGTTATGAGTGTACTATTTTCTATAAATTTAATCAAATTTAAAATATTTTGATTAAGAAAAAAAGAAAAGTTGTATTCTTCTTGGGCTCAAGGTAGTATATCTAAATGCATATAATTAACTATATTAATCAAAATATTGTTGGCTGCTAAGCTGAAGCGAACAGGGTGAAAATAGTCGTCTTTAACCCACAAAGTTTTACGCTACCTAATATAGTGCTCGAATGATTAAAATTAAGAAAAAAGAAAGGATCGTCCGAGTTGAATTCTACCCCGTGTCCCAACCTCCTCTTTTTTTTTTCCTCGATGCCTCTTCTCCAAGCACGTCGGACCCGGGTGCCCGAAGCCTTGGAGGAGCTAGAGCTGGCCGACTGCAGGTGCCAGCTCCATGCGATCACCTCCGGCTCACTCTCAAGAACCTGCTCATGAAACAATGCAGGATGATAGGGTTTAGTGAGATCACGTCGCCCGCACTGAACAACCTGGTTATCGACGGTTGCGGCAACACCATAAATTGTCTGCTTGTCATCACCGCACCTGGTGCTGCTTCTTTGTTCCTGGGTGTTGGGGCTTACGGCAAATTTTATGGTTTTTCGGTGAGAGAGATGGCAGTGGCACCCCTTGCCAAGGCATCCGTTAGTTTACAGTCCTCGAAGAAAATAGTCCATAATCTCAAGATCCTTGGCAGCGTGTCTGACGTGATGACAAACCTAGAGCTGACAGATTCTGAGGCGATGGTACACATTCTCCCGATCCTCTTTTAACTTGCCATGTTTCAGGTTCATCAATTCAGTGTTTGTGTGTCGTACTGGCATCTAATCTGATAGACTCCAGGTCCATGGTGAGTGGTCCGCAACGTTTCCACAATTCAACAACTTGAGGGCTTTAGAACTAAACCGATGTGACCTTAGTGATGGCTTCCAGATGTTGGGGGCTCTTCCTTCGTAATTCATCCAACCTGGAGAGATTCGTTTTACGGCGTTGCAAGGTTGAATATATATACTGTACCTAAGCTTTAAATAAACTCATTCAGTTCTGATTTCTCTTGCAAATCTCGTTAATTTATATAGTTTTACGCTGTCAATATAGTGACTCAGAGAAAAAGAGAGGATGGTCCAAGTTGAAGAATACAGAGCCTACACCGTGCCCTAACCTCCTCGATGCCCGGTGCGAGAACCTCAACCTCACTGAAATAATATATCGAGACGAAGACATCCACCAATTGATTGATCTTTTTTTCTGCATTTCTGAGAATTCATCTAGCAATTGCATAAAACTCATCCAAGTTGGTTAGTGGATTCTACAAAAAAAAACCCTTTAGCTGTGTATGTTTTCCTAATAATGTATTTATTTAGATTTGTAAGTATTAATACTATTTTTTACAAATTTAGTTAAATCTAAAGTTCCTTTCTTTATGGGTTCAAGGTATAGTGTATCCACATCCATATAATCTGAGTAACTATTAATCAAAATTTTCAAAGTTTGATTTTTTTGAATCATAGCGCGGGGGGTGTCGGGGTCCGGATAAGAATCAGATGCAGCTGCAGCATCTGTAGCAGTCAGCAAGCAACTGCAGCAGCCAAACCAAACAGCATGCAGCAGCTGCAATCAGCGGCACCATACACAGCTTTATCTTTTCAAACTTTTTTAAGGTCTATCAATTCAAATTTGGCGAGAATAAAGAGGCGGAAAATTCAATACCAATGCATACAGAGACTATGAATTGCCTACCTGCCTGACTCTTGGTGGTCTGGTGGTCTTCTTGTTATCTTGTTTCTGACAATCTTGGTTGCTGTAACTCCTATCAGGCAATGAATCTACGAACGCAATATGCGAGTGCTTGAACCAGTTCTCATCTGATAACAGAAATGCCGCCAGATATTCTAGAATGCAGAATGTGAGATGCTGTCTGTCATCTGAAATGCATTGTTAGTTCTGAAATTCCGGTTACCTCCCTTTGGTATGTGGATGCCATCTGTTGCACATTTTTCTAGATAAATTTTTCTGCAATCAACTGCAGCAGCCAAACCAAACAGCATGCAGAATGTAGCAAGAATCTTCCTGTGCTGCAGCTTTGTGGGCCGCTCACCTCCGCGGTGACATCCTTCATCGGCCGGTCCCCCCCTGACTGCGTGCGACCGCACCTTCTCTTCCAGTCGCCGTCACCTGTACGGCTGCGGTGAAACGTGCCCATTTGCAATTTTTTTTTAGGCAAGGCCCGGGCCGAGACGCGACCGGGGAACAATATGCACAACACGGATAACTAGGAACAGTATCATATTGGCAATCAACTGATCTCTAGTCTAGAGATACGGAGGAGGAGCAGCGCCGGCGTATCAACTGATCTCTAGTCTAGAGATACGGAGGAGGTGCATACGGAGGAGGAGCAGCACCGGCGTGGGGAGGCAGTGGCTGCGCCTCCCTCTAAATTTATATATGCACCATGTCTAGATGTGAAGTAAAAGAAATTTATCTAGAAAAATCAAAACGTCTTATTATTTAAAATGCAGAGATAATAATTTTACACGTGTAGAATAGTAGAGGTAAATACAAAGGTGTTCTACCTCTAGTCAAAGAGGTAAGAGTGTATATTACTTATAGGGGCTATGCCTTTAGTGCTGGATACGAGAGAGTTGTGTGAATGAGTAAGATTGTATTAGATTTTTTTGAAGTTTTATTTCAAAATTGTGCGCTACACGTGTTTCATTAAGAGAAGATAGATAGAGTCCAATTACAGCTGGCTGCCGCCCATGGCGAGGTGCCGTGGCAGGCCTGAACGGCGCAGCTGAAAGTTGTACTAAACTAGAAACCAATTTTGCGACGTAGGCAGGTGAAGGCGCCTGCTCTAGCCGGTTGTTGCGAAGAGCAACGACAGACACCGAAACTCAGCTCCAGCATGTGTGTCCAGCTCATCGGCGATCGCGGAGAGTATTTGAGACGTCGTTCTGGCGGCGTTGTCGAACGTCCTGCGGTTCCACTCCTTATGTTGCATATTTTATTTTACCCTTCTTTCATAGAGACTAGTGTACAGCGTGCACAGAAAGAATTTATTGTATATTGTAGTTATTAATTACAATAAGTATGTCTCTCGTATAGCTTACAATAATAATACACAATCTATATATATACAACCATATTAGTTTAACTAGCAAACATGCCTGTGTGTTACGACAAAACCCAATACATATTAACATAGAACTTTGTATCATCGTTAAACGCGAATTGTTTTAACTTTTATGAGCATAGTTTATAAGTCCAGGTTCCATACACGGCCTAATATGTCTTGGAATTTGACTCTATATTTTTTTAAAAACAACTAAACTAGACTCTATATTACGGTAGACACAAAGTTCCAATTCGTATGTGTAAGGGTTATATAAAGTCCGGATGGAAGAAGCTCTTCATTGCTCGGATAATTAGAAGGAGAAGATAGATAAAAATAGGTGGATAGAAATTTTATCTCCAATATATACATTAATATGTGTTTAACTTATGACTAGAAAATATGCCCGTGCGTTGCTACGGGTTATTTGTAAACTTTAAATTGTTTGTTTGGCATTTAAATATGTCTCTAGCTACCCTCACTCTAACTTTTCATCAGTGTAAATAAAAGGTTCTAAGGAAAAGGGGATAAGCTTTCTATGAGACAGGGAACAATAACTTTGTGCACATCATAAGGCAACTCATATGTACTAAATGGAATACGAAGGTACATGAGTAGGCTGCCTTTATCTCATGAAGGTTTTGGGCCATAACACATTGGTTATGAATCTACATAAGTTCTGTAAATGCATGGTAGTTAAAGTAATATCGAAGGGGCTCACTACATATTCCAAAAGCAGAGCAAAAGGTGGTTTAAGATTAAACGATACCTCATCAGATATACCAGACACTGTCTTAGATTTTCTTGTAGATTTCAATAGCAGTCTTAACAAATTCCTCCGTTGAAAAGTTCACTCAGCATGAGGAATTTGGAAAATATTTTAACTGCACATAGATATACCAAGAATCAAGCATCACCTCCTCAACATTTTGCATGGTCTTTGCAGATGCCTCCATGAAGGATAAGGCAATGTACCTCTGCAAACTGCTCGCCTTCCTCATAGCTAAATGCACACCTGTTGTTCCCGACAAGCATCATCATCATTTTAGCATTCATGTGCTGCCTCGCATCCTCCATTCAGCTTTGCAAGGTGATTGAAGGTCTCCCTCCTGAAGCTAAAATTAGTAGAAAGTAAAATTAAGAGATAATTTTAGTGCTAAACAAATACCACCTCCAATGGGGTAAACACATATGGCACATAATCGATGGGGTAAACACATAATTTTAGTGCTAAACAAATATCACAAAGAAGGAAAGAGATTCGTTTCCTCATTTATGTTCACTAAGGTGTAACTGGTGTACCCATTCATGGCCAACACTTCTATTTTGCCCTTTACAAATATGATATTTCTTAATTTTGTATATCTATTGTCATTTGTCATCCAAATTTATAGTTTTTTTGCTTTCAGAACAGTTGCTGAACTGAGAGTGGTACTTTGCCTCAGACATACCACCGTTGCCTACTTCAAACATGTCAGGATCTAATGTTCAACACAGTAGGCACAAATAGAATTGTCTGATGTCTAAACTCTTACTGTTCCACCCGTAAGGTCCGGCATAGGAAGCCCATTTGTCATTCTGGTCTCCACGAGATGTTATGCTAAAATATCATGGTAACTATGTTTAGTCCTGCCCTGCCAATTCAATAGCTATCCAAGGGGGATTGAAAAGAAATGAACAACACCTGCGCCCTAGTTATTAGCGACATGCCGATATCAACAGTTGTTCTCCAATTGTTTCCCATGCCGCCTACCCAGGTAGCAGGATTTTGTCTTCCCCTGTATAGAAGAGGCACTATTATAAAGAAATTAATATCAGAAATTTCTTCCCTCTGGATAGAAGTGTTGCTAGGAGGAAACTCACCACCCACACAGTCAGAAGATGTTCTTTCCATAGGTCTTCATATAACATTGCTCATTTTAGTATATCTGCAATAGCTAAAAGTTGTTGAGCAATCTGGCATGCAATGCTCGATGCATCAAGCACAATGCAGTTTTGAGGTATTGTTCTTGTTTACCTCTCCATCAATGTGCAGTAACAGTTCAGCTTAAGATTTGCTATTAGCCTATTACAAATTATTATTTTCCTTGTGTTTTGAGGATTACAGTTACTCTAGGACAATAATAAATTGGCACTTATATATCATAATAAACTGATTTTTGATGGCTAGCAGCATAGCATACCCAGCATTACTATAAATACCAAGCTTAAGCCCTTTTGCATGTGCATCATCTGCGAGGGCCTTGATGCCAGAGGGCAAGGTTTGTCTATTTACAACAAAGTAGCTTTCAAGAAAAAACTTAAATCTTAATTTAATCTGCGAGTGCCTTGATGCCGGAGGGGAAGGTTTGTCTGTTTGCAACAAAGTAGTTTTCAAGAAAAAAAATACATAAATCCACTCCCTCCGTCCCACGGACTTTATCGTTAAAAAACCATGCCCCCTCACAAACACGGTTTTCAAGTGACAAACTTCATGGGACAGAGGGAGTATATTTCAGTTATAGTAGCTCTTGAAGAACAAAATAGAAAAAAATAGCAACATTGAGACCTTTTGTTCTTCGGCGAGATTAGGAGCTTGTGTTCTTGAAATCAGAATTCAAGGGCAAGATGAGGAGCTTCTCGATTTCTACAGCTTGGCGAGAACAGGGTTCCAAGTCTGCATATATAAACACGACATCCCAATGGCATCTTTTATAAACAGGAAAATATCGAAGAACTATGCGTCACCGCGCAAGGTTTGTCTTGAGGTTCAGGCACGCACCGCACGGATAGGTGGCCAATGATTCCTCGCCCGATCCTACTGATCCCCCGGCTGTGCCGTCGCTGTCACCAGAAAGCTAGAGACCCATTACCGGTTGCGTCCGCCCAGCCGATCTCACTCACCCATATAGATGGCCATCGGGCCGTGCCGGCCCGCCCGCGCGGCGTGGCGTGCCGTGCCGTGCCGGCACGACGTCGTGCCTCACCGGGCCACCGTGCCTGCCGTGCCGTGCCGGCGGCGTGCTCGTGCCTAGGCAACGGCCCAAGGCACGCCCGTGGTCCGTCCAGGCGGCTCGAGCACGGGCGCGTGCCTGCGTGCTGCGTGCCACCCGAGAGCACGAGGGAGCGGACGGACGCCCGCGAGGTGGAGCCATGGAGATGCTCCGCCCGCCGTGGACGGTCGGAGCCGCGCGAGATGCTCTGCCTCGCCACGTGCCCTGGCCGAAGGAGTGTGCGGCGGCGACGGCTGGGGAGATGGGGCCGTGTGTAGTGAAGTTAGTGGTGGGCTACTGTTGGCTTGGGCTGTCTGCTGGGTTGTTGGTCTGCTATTTTTGGTGTTTCTTCACCGGGCCTTCACCGGGCCTATCACTTTTACCGGGCCGTGCCCGTGCGTGCCACGGGCTAGCGTGGCGCCCAGCGCACGGCCTGCTCCCTCGGGCCGTGCCAGCCCGGGCCCGGTGACCCCGTGCCGGGCCAAACTGCCGTGCCTCGTGCCGAGCTGCGGGCCACGGGCTGCATGGCCATATATACTCAGCCAGCAGTATCGCTGCCGATGATATGGCGCGCGTTCTAAGCGGATTCCTGCAGAATACCAGAACCAGTCAGTTCGCTGTAGCCCCGCGCGCGCCTTGTGCGCTGACACCACCCACCAGCACCTGATGATCCCGTGCCGTTCGGTGGGCTCCCATGCCGCGGATGTGACTAACGTTTCATCCCGTCGGCGTGTTGCGACTTACGATTTTATTGCCCGCTTATCATATCGGCGGCAGCCAAGCGTATTGCTAGCAGAATCGACCAGTTCGTGTCCAACTTACAGTGGATTTTTTTTCCCGATCCGAGCCGGTGTCTGCGTTCAATTGGATGCCGAATTTTGACGGCCATCGCGGCGGCGCCGGCTTCTCGGAAGAACGCGGCGCGGACAAGAGTTGCGTGGCTGGGTCTACGGCGGAGTCGTCCACCGGCCAGCGGCGAGTGCGTCGAACGGTAGTTGCGCCAGCGCGGGAGAACGACATGCGTGGTCCGGCAAGCGGTGGCGGCGCCACCGCGGCGAGGGAGATGGCGGGGCCCTTGACGGCGAACAACGACCGTCGGGAGCGCATCGATGTGGCGGCCGGCGATCCGATCTTTTTTAAGGCAACCACGCACGCATGTGAGTAGTGCGTCATCTACGCACGCGAGTGAATGAGTGGGCTTTTCCTGTTTTCACGCGAGCGAGTGAGACAGACAGGCCGAATGGGCTGGACGAAACTTTGAGCTGGACGAAAACAAATGGGCTGAAAAGTTTTGTCTTTTTTATTATTAGGTAGATTATTAAAATGAATTCAATTCTAATGCAAATGATGGGCCTTAGAGATTCTCAACGTCTACAATACTACCTTTTAGATATACTCCATCTATTTTGAAATATAGTGCATTCTAGTCATTCTTCAATTACCAAGGGAGAGTGCAATATTAGCATGTACCCTTCACTTATAACTTCCTTATCTATTGATGAAAAACGATTCTGTCCCCATGATTAAAGTATATACTCTCAGTTCCCTTATATAAAAAATATAGCTTTGTATTTAGGAAACTGAATCCTTCATATTTCAGGACAAATTTTAAATTCCAACTAGTACACCATATACGTCGTATTGTTGTATATACCACTCGTTATACACTGCGACGATCGTATCGCACGTCAATTGACATGCAATATACGCCTCGCTCGTACCACGGTGGGACCCGCATTGCAAGTCACACGTGGCAGTGCCGCAGTGGCCTTTTTATCTGCGTCTCGTTTTCCTGTATCCTCCTCTTTTCCCCTCTCTTCCTGTATCACCGTGGAGGAAGGCCGTCCAGGCCGTCCGGCACTTCAGCTTCTCCCGCTTGCTCCTGGTGGCTGGTGTGGCTGCGTCTTCTCCGGTTGGCCTCTTGTCCGGCGAGCGTGAGGCTGTGGCACCCGGTAAGGTCCTTCCGTGATGCCTCGCGATTTGTTTGGCTCTAAAAAACCCCCTTCATTTCTTGATTTTAAATCTTTATATAGTAGATCTACTTATCTATTTGTAGGGTAATGCTAGATCACGTCCTGGAAATCAATCATGTATTCATGTGTCATCTGATCGACTACTACTAGAGCATCTCATCTTCAGATTAACACCACCCCGCCCCCCCCCCCCCCCCATTTCTTCCTTTTTTAAATTTTTATGTAGCAGATGTACATATCTACCTGTACAGTAATGCTAGATCACGTCTTGGAAATCAATCATGTATTCATGTGTCATCTGATCCACTACTACTAGAGCATCTCATCTTCAGATTAAAAACTCCCCCTTCATTTCTTGCTTTTAAATCTTTATATTGTAGATCTACTTATCTACTTGTAGAGTAATGCTAGATCACGTCTTAGAAATCAATCATGTATTCATGTGTCATCATCTGATCCATTACTACTAGAGCATCTCATCTTCACTTGTTCAGATTAAAGTAGATTTTGTGTAAATGGAGTTACGAACTAGGATTTTTCACATTTACTATATATGTGCCTATTGGTCCTTTACAGAAAGAGGAGGGCACTCCATGGAGCTCGAGGGCATTGGAAAGCGACCCCGTGCAAGCAGCGGCAGCAGCGGCTTGGCCAGCGACAGGCTGAGCTCCCTGACGGATTGCCTCATCCACCACATCATGTCCTTGAAGGCCCGGCAGGTGGTGCAGACCTGCGTGCTGTCCACCAGGTGGAGGCACCTCTGGCGCTCTGTGCCATGCATTCACATTGACCAGGAGGAGTTCAATACCGCAGGTCCGAACCGCGATACAAACAAGGAATGGGAAGACTTTGAGGACTTCACCGACCATCTGCTTATCCCCAATAATATTTCCATTGCGCTCTTGGAAACGTTTAGTCTGCATGTTGGTAACACATATTATCAAGGTAGACAGGCAGCCAAATGGATCCGTCATGGCATAAAGTACAGTGCCCAGGATCCTGGCATTCTGCGCAAGGAATTGAACTTCAGCTCCTGGCGCCTCAAAAGACTACACCTTCGCTGTGTAAATCTGGATGACAGTTTCATGAAGCATGTCAGTTCTCGATGCCAGTATTTGGAGGATTTGGAGCTGAAAGATTGTCGGTGTACATTTCATGAGATCGCATCCCACACACTGAAGAGGTTGATTCTGAAAAACTGCAGATGCAGTGGACTTTCTGCAGTTACATCGCCCATGTTGAAGAGGTTGGTTATCGATGATTGTCAGAATGCATTTAACTGTCAGCTAGTTATCATGGCCCCTGCTGTAGCTTATCTGCTCCTCTCCGTCATGGTTTGGAAGTTTAATGGTGGTGTCTTGTTAAATGGGATGCCATCCCTTGCCAAGGCATCGATTTATCTATGGGGTAACAATGAGCGTGAAAGTAAATTTGGTGACGCTCAGTTCAAGCTTTTGGATAGTGTGTCCAATGTGACAAGTTTATATTTATCAGATTTCAAGGCAATGGTTTGGCCTTCTGTCTTTGCTAACACTTCCTTTTCACTCTATTCATGTCGCGGTACCATTTTCTTAACAAATTAGACAATACATTCCAGGTGACCAGTGAAGAATTCCCAGAATTCCAGAACCTCAGGACCTTACCATTGGAGAAATGTGATCTTAGTGACAACTTCCAGATATTGGGATACTTTCTGCAGCATTCACCTAATTTGGTGAACCTCACTTTGTGCCACTGCAAGGTATACTGTGCTTTGGCATTGAATTTATGACCAGACTAATTTTTTACTTCATTATCATACTTCTTTTGTGATGCCAACAGTTCTCAAAAGATCATAAGAAAAAGAAAGGAAAGGCCAAGTTGGACAAGGGATGTTTGAACCAGTTTAATGTCCGCTGCAAGAAGCTCAAGCGTACTAAAATTATCTACAAAGATGATGATGTCCAAAAACTGGTAGAGCTTTTGTTGAGCATTTCAGGGGATCTGCCCAAGAATAAAATAAAACTCACCAAGGTTGATCCGGGTCATCCTTAGTCCAGGTCATCTGGCACTTGTCACACTGTGGTTTATATGAACTTTGCTTGCATGCCTCTGCTGTGTTTAGACATCCTTAGTTAAAGCGTTCTTTTGGACTCATTTCTAGATAATCTAGTTGTATGAGCTATGGTACTGATTGTGTTGTCTGCAACTCAAGACTCAAGTCCTTTTGGTGTAATCTTGCATGCTTCAATGTGAACAGAAAGTTGCATGTTTGCTTTGTTTCTTTGTATATCTGAATTCAAGTGTGGTGGCTGCATGCTTTTTTGAGTTCATTTGGCATGCATTCACTAATCTTCGAGTTCATTTTGTCTTTTTGTTTGCATGCATTCACTAATCTACGGAGCTAAATACCAATCTACTATGCTTACACTTGGCAGTTGGCACTGATTCGAGATAAACTAGTATATAGATACATCAGCATTTGATCCTGACGAACCATGGTTGATCTATCCATCAGCCATATATTGGTGCTCTCATCAACAATCACTTGTTCAACTGTAAGTGAAGACCACTGCAATGCCTTCTTAGAGCTATATATATGTGAAGTAGCATGCATACAGATCCTTCGGTTGTTCCAAAAAAAAAAAGATCCTTCGATTGGGTGAACCACTTTCTTTGGGTTTGAGATGCCCCTCGGCGCGCAGGCCAGCTCGAAGAGAGAGCATGGTCTTCATGGAATTCGAGCTCAATCTGCTTCAGATAATTGGACCTTGCCTTGCTCTTGTTCCTAGAAATAAGCCAACAATCTGAGAATAATATGCAGCTGCGGAGCGTTGGCGCCTCTAGTCTTAGTAGTCTAGGAACACCTGAGCACGTGGTGTTGGATTGCTAACATCCGTGATCAACTAAAACAGAGGTACATAAGATAGTTACTTAGTTGTTATAGTTGTCGTGAACCGCCGTTCGCAACAAGTAACTGCAAGCACCTAGTTTGGACCAGCCCCACAATGCTTTGCTTATATAAATAAGAGAACATGGCCTAAGCTGTGTTTGGATTGGAGGAATCCTAAAGAAATTATGGAGGAATATATATATTCCTATGGAAAGGTTTGGGCAAAGGAATCGTGATTTCCTTTCTTAAGGAAGGGCTTCCGTGTGCAAAATGGAGGGGGAAAAAAGCATCCACCCAAGTCTTGGATTTCTTCCTTCACGATGACCATGACAGAAGCACGTGCTGCGTGTGTTTGCCGTGCATGCTTCAACATCATCTGTGTGTCTGAGTGAAAGTGAAAAATAAAGAATATTCAATCATATTCTCTTCATAGCACTGCAGTCATGTGCTTGTTTTCAAATTTCTCTGATCACCTGTTTGCATGTTTCCCACTTTTTTTAAGATAATCAGGGGAGGAATTATCCCCACCTTTTCATTGCATTAGAGCAGCAGAAGCACTATAGCTCAGTTACATGGGTAGCAAGTTACATTGCGGGGCTGCTAAAGCATAGAGATAGGTTTACATCACGAAGAAACTAAATTACACCGTTGCCCAAGCGTCAAAAATGTTATATACATTATAAAACAAATAGTTCATTATTAAAATGTATCTAATAATAAAATAAGTCATAATTTTTTTTTCGAAAGGCAGCAAAAGCTTTGCGGATTTTTATTAGACGGTGAAAAAAGAAGAAAAGAGATTACAGAGTTATAAACAAACCTCCACTGATCCTACCACTCGACCCAAGAACTACTGAACAAAAAACAAACGGCAACACAGCAGAGAAGAAAAAAAACACATCACATAACTACGACTGATCCTGTGCTCTCCCTGCCAACTGAAAGGTTTGCACCTCTTCCTTGCATAGAAATGCCACCTGAATAGGATCAAGGCTTGTATTCTGAAAAACTCTTCTATTCCTTTCTTTCCAAATACTCCACCAGTAATAGATCATGAAACCATCAAAAGCTCTTCTCTGATCCCTGTTAATTCTTGCCCTACACCTTTGCCAAAATTGATGTAGGGAGCCATTTGCTCCAACGGTATTCAGAGATTGGAGATTCATCCACGGTTTCAGAAAATCCCAGACTTGCTTGGCGAAAACGCAGTCTTTACAGAGGTGTGTCGGGGTTTCGGGTTCGTTCCCACATAATTTACAAATGGGATCATTTGGCCAGCGACGTTTGATGAGGTTATTCGCTGTAAGAATTTTTTTGTGCAGCAGGGTCCATGCAAAGAACCTACACTTTGGTTCCGCCTTCGCTTTCCAGATCGGCATCAGCTTCAGTCTACTGAACGTCCCCTGGAATTGGATTTTGTAAGCACTTTGGGTCGTGTATTCCCCATCCTGCGTCCAACGCCAAACTATATCATCTTCCCTTTCTTCCTGAAGTTGTACCAGCTGCACTTGCTCCCAGAGGAACACGTATTCTCTAATTTCCTCCGGACTGATAATTGGGAGGATGTGATCAATCCATTTGTTGCGGTGCAGGGCTGTTTTGACAGTTATCTTCTTCCTCTTCGCTTTTCTGAACAGAGATGGTGCTAAATTTTTTGCCGTTTGTCCCTATATCCAGGAAGAGGTCCAGAATTTGGCAGTGTTGCCATTGCCAACGGTTACTATAGTAGAAGCCGCAAAAAGATCTCTGTCCGTAGTATCACATGGGAGATCTAAATTACACCAAGCCCGCCCCTTCTGTCTCCATTGGAACCACAGCCATCGTAGCCTTAATGCCCGTGCAAAATGGTCAAGATCCAGAACCCCCAATCCCCCTTTAATTTTTGGAAGGCATGTCGTTGGCCAATTGATGATAGAATGTCCACCATATACTTTGTCCGGTGTCTCGCCCCTCCAAAGAAAACTCCTTCTAATCCGATCAATTTTTTTAACTAGCCATTTTTGTTCAGGAAACACCGTGAGGTGGTAAATTGGCTGAGATGAAAGGACCGTTTTGACCAATGTTTCCCTCCCTGCTGAGGATAGAAATCTTCCTTTCCAACCTGGTAGCCTAGCACCAATCTTATCAATGAGTGGTTGAACTTCGACTTGCCTTAACTTCTTTGTGTGGAGGGGCAGGCCTAGGTATTTTCCGGGGAAAGAGCAGATTTTCCCTGTAAAATTTTGCAGGAGATTTTCTACAGCGGCCCCCTCCAATCTAATTGGATAGATTTCCGTTTTGGCAATATTAATCTTTAAGCCAGAGCATTCCCCAAAGAACATAAGAATGGTATGTAGATGTTCAATCTCATTGCTGGTAGGGTCTGCAAAAATGGTAGCGTTGTCCGCATATAAAGAACAGCGCAGGTTAGCCGCTTTCGGTAACACTGGCTTCAGGATGCCATGCTGTGCCGCTTTCTCAATTATACGTTGTAATGGATCAATGGCAAGAATGAATAAGAGTGGCGATAATGGGTCACCCTGTCTTAAGCCCCTTGCGTGTCTGATGGACTGTGTTGGTTGGCCATTGATAAGAATTTTGGATGAAGCTATACCCAGGATGTCCGAGATCCAATCTCTCCATTTTGTGCTAAACCCCAAATTCTGTAGTACTTCCAACAGAAAACTCCAGTTTATTGAGTCAAAGGCTTTTGAGATATCGAGCTTGATAAATAGTGCCGGTCTTTTTTTCCGATGCAATAACTGGATCACTCTTTGCACGTATAGGAAATTGTCGTGGATGCATCTCTTTTTTATGAAGCCATTTTGTGCATTGGACACCAGATCATTCATGTGGGGAACCAATCTGTTGGCCAGGATTTTTGTAATTATTTTCACAAAACTGTTGATAAGACTAATTGGTCTGTAATCCGATAGCGAGCTTGCATCTTGTGTTTTTGGCAGGAGCGCAATATGTGCTTCATTTATTAAGCTAAGTCTAGATGTGCGATGGTTGAAAAAACTGTTAATTGCCTGTTGCACATCCTCTCTGATGATGGACCAGCAGGTCTTGTAGAACATGCCTATGAAACCATCCGGCCCTGGTGCCTTTTCCGCCGGCAATTCCTTGATTACCCATTCTATTTCTTCGACTGTGACGGCCACGTCCAAGTCAGTGAGGTCATGAGTCTGTAGTCCCAATTCCTCCCAATTTATCGCCTTTGTGCGTGTACCCGGTGATCCCAGGAGCGAGGCGAAATGGTTATGAGCTAATTCAGCTTTGGCCTCTTGAGAAGTTGCCATTCCAGATTCGCTATTTAGTGTGGCAATGAGGGACCTCTTCTTTCTCATATTGGCATGTAGATGGAAGAACTTGGTGTTTGAATCCCCTTTCCTAATCCATGTTAACCTAGAGTGCTATCGGGCACGGGCCTTTTGGATTGCCGCCATACCCATCGACTTAGTTTTCAGATACTTTTTGAACTCCACTTCAACAGCTGTAAGTTGCCTTTCCTCCCCCGGCCTTTTCCAGATTTCGAAGGGTAATGTTCAGGGACCGCCCATCTCACTTTCCAGTCTGCCATGGATAGGCGCCTCCCGGTGCCTCAAAGCTTTTTGCAAAGGCGCAGCAATTTGACATGTATACGCAGGATCGCATTCTTATTGTCAACCGGTTGCTTTGCCAGGCGGTCTCTACTGTCTCTCCGAAGCCGGGCATGCTGGTCCAAGATGCCTCAAATCTGAAACCCCTATAGAAATCTCGAATGACATCGCCATGCAGAACAACGGGCGTGATCGGACCCCGGAGATGCCATGGCGGTTAGCTCTATCCTTGGGAAAATCTCTAACCAGTCAGCCGAGGCTAACAGATGATCAATTTTGGTCATAGTTGGAGTTTGATGATCGTTGCACCATGTATATTTTTTCCCTCTCAGCTCTAATCTTGCTAATTCTAGGTTGTCGATTGCGTTCTTGAATCTGTTTAATAAGGGTACATTGATGCGTGAATTACTTTTGTCTTGTGCATTTAGAATTAGGTTGAAGTCTCCCAACTTAAGCCATGCTGGCAGGACATGCTGTTTTATGTCTGTGATCTCCTGTATGAAACTAATTTTATCGGCGTCCTCTTGCGGTCCATACACCCCCGTCATGGACCATTCTGTGGCATCTGCTCGCATCGTGATCTTAGCTGTGACAGTGTTATTAGTCGTGAGCGTCTGTTGTACTGTGAAGAAGCGTTCGGAGGCTGCGATCAAGATGCCACCGCATACCCCTACAGATGGCAGGCAGCATAATTGTTCGCCATATCGCGCCCCACCGCCTCTCGAGTAGAAGATTATGAGTCCAGTTAGCTATCTTTGTTTCTTGAAGGCATACCATCGTTGCTCCCGATTGGGAGATTTGATTTCTAACGTAAAAATCTTTTTGCCCCATCATTAAGTCCTCGACATTCCAAAGAAATGATATTACAATTCTTAGCTGCCATGGAAAACAATAACGACTAAAGTACTGCAATCTTCATAACGAGCAGGGATGACCGAAGGCAACAGAGCCAGCAGGTCATAGTTCGTTCCCCAAGTCTTACACATACAAATCAAAAGCCGAAGGCGCGAAGGCCAGCCGGACAGACCATGCCGAAGGCTCGCGCAGCCAGCAGGCATACCGATGAAGACCGATAGTCCAAACACTAGGAAAGCCACCGAGGGCACTACTGACAATAAAACGAAGCTGATACAATGGGCCGGCAGCCCATATCGCAGCCCCCCTTTGGCGCCGCCATGGATCATGATGCAACCGGGCGGATCACTTAGGCCACCGTGCCCCGGGCCGAGCCTCACCATCCTTGATGCCACCATTCTTCTTCGTTCTTGGCGCCATGCTCGATGAGGTCCTTGATGGCCTCCACCTTGGTCAGCTCCAAAGGGCTTCTCGAAGTTCTGCGTATAGAATTCAAGCTCATCGAGTTATCATCTTTATCCTCTCCTACCAGGTCACCTAATTTCCTAACCAGGAGGTCCTGGGCAATCTTGATGGCATCTTTCCCTGAGTTATTTGCTGCTTTTTGCGCTAATCTAGCACTTTGGCGTTTGCACACACTGGACATGGTTGTAGTCATTGTGTCTAGGAAAGCAAAGTCAGTTGGTATTTGCTATAGGGGGCATGTCGCCTAAAGGTAGTAGCGGTTCTTGGATGGGGTTAGAGATTTTTTCAATGAACTCATCTATTGACAACTCGCTTTATAGGCACCGCAACTAACTCGAGTTTGGAGAGATCTCTTCGGGTTGCACCAAGGGGGTCACCCCTGGTGGTTCAACAGAAGATGTATCTGTTACACCTCGACCTTCTATTGGCTCTAGTTGCATTGACTTAGGCAAAGAAAGTGGTAGCAGATTGTCGCCTGTTTGGTCTGAATTGGTTGTGAGTTCCTGAGTGACTACTAAGGGTGTTGCAGGCTCCCCTAAGCACTCTACTAAAGGTACTGTTTCTTTGCCTAGCTGTATCGCTAACAAGGTATCTAAAATGGAGTTCGTAGGGGATCTAGACTCACCAAAGAGATCGCGCGATCCGGTCAAGCACCTTGCGCAGCTGTCCGTCCCACCGGTTGAGCTCTAGTGTCCCCTCCACCAAGGCGGCCCGTCGGTCGGACCGGGAGTGAAGTCTCCATGCTCGCTCCCAGGATCGTCCTCCGCACCATCCACTGAAAAAGGATTGTTAGTCACAACAATACAACTTGAGGCAGGCATTGTTATAAGTGTGGTGCATTGCTCACGATGCTCGCCAGTCATGTTGGTGATGATGGAGCCCGGCCCGCATCGCACGCGGTGGCCCTTCTTCGCAGCCTTGATAAGCATGATGCTGTCATCCCGATGGTTTTCTTGGGGGGCTTCAGCTTCGGTCGCAATGGGGTCCCGCGAAGGTGACCTTCTTGTTCTTCTGCGCCAGCCTTTGTCCTTCTTGCTGCCCACTTTGTCTTCTCCCTCCGCACCATCATCGGCTTCTTGGCTCCGCTTGTTGTCCTCGCTCCCCGTGGGACGCCTCGCCCCTCGTAGCCACGCCACCGCTGGAGCCGATGCGGTCCTCCACCCTAGCCTCAAATAGCAGCGAGCCTCCGCCCAAGCAGATATGCTTCGGTGGCGTCTGTTGCCGTTGTTGCGCCTGTCGTCGTAGTCGTCGTCCCTCCTCGGCTGACGGTGGAGCTCGCGCCCCGCCGTTGCCGCGCGCCCGGGCTCCCCTTCCCGCCTGCCACCCATAGCTCCAGATGAACTCCCTACGGGCCTTGCGGTTGGGGGGGGCCCTGGTGACCACGCCCCAGCAGGAAGGAGAGGTCTTCCACCAGCTCGAGGTGGTTGCGCAGGATGTACTTATGGCCGCGCTTGAGGCCCACGGGTCGTCATGATGAGGTGGCGCCATGTTCAGAGGGATGGAGGTCGGCGGCAGCTCCCTGTCCGGCTCGGTGACCGTGAGCAGCACCTCCTTGGGGATGTCCGTCGGGTCGCAGCTCCAAGCCCAGAGGTCGAAGGACCTAGTGCGCTCCCTGCGACGAGTGGTCTCCTCCACGTAGTGCACAGCACAGCTGCGGCCCAGTGCCTTGGCCGCTGAAAGGTCCTTGTTTGGTTTTGGTAATTGAGTGACAACTTAGGTGGACTAATTATGCTTATGTGAGATTTGCAGAGATTTAGTCCACAGGTACATGTGTGTGAGCAACTATACCATGGAGGTGGTGTGATGTGTTGCAAGGCTCACACATGTGAAGTTGAAGGAGCTTAATGCATGATACATGACATGGAGTCATGTGGCTAGAGGTGAAGATCAAGACAAGACTTGGCTTGATGGACCGATCGCTAC
Organism: Chrysopogon serrulatus; assembly: GCA_015844335.1. NCBI lineage: Eukaryota > Viridiplantae > Streptophyta > Magnoliopsida > Poales > Poaceae > Chrysopogon > Chrysopogon serrulatus. The sequence goes on along the minus strand of JADLZL010003627.1, from coordinate 74,711 downwards.
GAGGTGAAGGGCAAGTTGGAGGCTTTGAGGCCGTTGGTACCGAAAGTGTCGGGAGGCTTAAGCAAAGACTTGGCGCCGATGAACCAAGGCGATGGTGAAGAGCAAGTGAGGTCAAGATCGATGGACCAAAGGCCATGTGATGATATGAAGTGGATCATATCATTCATGTGGAGAGGTCGGTGCATGTGTTGCATCGGCATTGAGGAGATGAAGTGGAAAGCGCAAGGCAAAGGTATAACCTAGGGCGTTTCCATTTCACCGGTCATAGGTGTGTAGAGAAGTTGATGACCGGGTTTAGGATAGATGGCCGTACTATCAAGAGGGGCAAACTTGTTTGCATATCGGTCATCTAGTGCCACTTGAGCGATCTAACTTTGCATTGTGTTGCTAGGATCGAAAGTGGCGATGTGAGAAGGAGTGAAACCCTTTGGAAAATGATTGTGAAAATGCTAACACACTTGCACATGGTGATGTACACTTGATGGTGTTGGCACATTTGCAAAAGGGATGATGTTTGCCGGGTTGAGAGGGGTTTGGGATCCTCTCTCCCTCCCGCCGAGCTTTGCGAGGCGGGATTCAGCTTCGGGAAAGTGAAGTGCTCATTTTCCATTGCGCCGGAGGCCGAAAGCGAGGCGAAAGTCGTTTGAGTGTTTCGCCCGAGAAACACTCGACCGGACGCCGGTCTTGGTGGACCGGACGCGTCCGGTCATGTGTGCGCTGGCCCCGGTGATTTCGGTGGTCACCGACGCTGGGCGACCGGACGCTCCGTGCCGCTGGCCCGGCCGGCGGCAGAGATGGCGCGCCCGGGTAGGAGGACCGACGCCGGGGAGTCCGGTTAAGATCGACGGACGCTGGCCCTGGCCGGGAAAACCAGTTTTGAGTTTTTTCGAAGTTGTGACCGGACGCCGGGCGTCGCGCTGGCCCGTTGGTTGCAGCGACGCGCCCGGTCACGGTGGCGTGGCGCTGCCAGGCGCGTAGGTAGCCGCTTGCGCCAACGGCTAGTTTGAAAGGCGAGGACACGTGGCGCCGCGGGAGCGATCGACGCCGCGACGGACGCGCCCGGCCGTCACTTGTCGAAGGCCCCGGCCGCCCGGCCGATCGGTTTCGGGCAACGGCTCTTTTAGCCCTTTGGGGCTATAAGAGGTTGTCTTGGCTGGCTTGGGCCGGAGGCCGAGCACCCCTAGGCCTGTGTGGCTTTGTGTGGGAGTGCTTGAGAGCCCTCTAACTCACTAGAGCTTGTAGTGATTGCATCGAAGAGTGAGTTAGTGATTCCAAAGGCATTGCATTGAGAGATTGCAAGGTGTGGCACTAGGTGAGTGAGTTGCAAGCCGGTGGTGCTTATTACTCTTGAGGTTGCCACCTCCTAGACGGCTTGGAGGCTTGTGGGCATCGTTGTAGCACACTCGAGATTGGGTGGTGCTCCGATTGCCGATCCACGTGGAGTGACATTGTGAGGGGGGATTGTGCTCACCCCGCTGGGATCGCGAAGAGCAACTCTAGTAGAGCGTGTCATTGAGTTACCATCACTTGGGTAGTTGCTTGGGGCGGCCGTGGAGGTCTAGGCATTGGATGCCTATTAGCTCCCGCAACACGAAGTGAGTGGTCGACACAACGGGACTAGCTTGGTGGCAACCAAGTGAACCTCGGTGAAAAATCGACGTGTCATCTTGTCTACTCTTCTCGTCGGGTTTGCATTCACTAGCTTGTACTTACTTGTTCATCTCTTGTGCTAGTGAGTAGTGTTGCTCTTGTGTAGCTAGTTTGCTTGTGTAGCTTGCTAGTTATCTTCTTAGCTTGTGTAGCTTAGAAGTAGCGATTGCGTGGGTAGTTGGCTTGTGTAGCCTTGCTAGTCACATTGCTTAGTTTGTGTAGCTAAGCAATTGAGCTCACTAGTTAGGCTTGTGTAGCCGTGCTAGTGAGAACTACTAGTTGTGCTTAGGCTTTGTGCGCTTTGCTCACTAGTATGTGTAGGTGCTCCCCGGCTTGATTGAGTACTAGTTGCTTAGGTTTGTGTGACCTTGCAACCTAGTATCGGATAGGCGAGCACTACCTAGTCTTGCACCTTAGTGTCTTAGTTAGAATCTTTGAAAGGTGCTTAGATAGAGGGGTGTAGTCCTTGTTAGACCGATAGTTTTAATTCCACATTTAATTCGGTCATCCGCTTTGCGTTTAGATTTTAGAAAGGACTATTCACCCCCCCTCTAGTCCGCCATCTCGACCCTTCACGTGGTATCGTGAGCCCTGGTCTCTCATTTGTGGTCTTCACCGACCCGAGAGGATGGCGACTAGTTGGTTAGATGATGATTGCCACACGCACATTTTTTGATGGCACGGACTTTGCACGGTGGAAACACCACATGCTTGATCATTTTCGTGCAAAGGGACCTAAGGCGTGGTGGATCATTGTTGTAGGCTTTGCTCGGGATGCTTTGGATGAGAGCAATCTCACCCAAGCTCAAGAGGACTGCTTGCAACTTGACTCACGCGCCCTTTACTATTTGACATGTGCTTTGCATGAAGACATTTACAGCGCGTGGGGACATCGAGAGTGCTCATGGTGTATGGGAGGCACTCCAAGCCCTCTATGGTGATGACTCCACAAGTGATGATGGAAAATTCAAGGTGGAGGTTGATCACAAGGAGGTACATGAGGATGTTGAGCATCTTCACAACTCGGTGGTTGTGAAAGAATGCTCCACCTCATGGTCAAGTGATGATGATGATGCTACCTCAAGTTCACTTGACAAGGATGATGATGCCACAAGTGATGCAAGTGATGATTCTACCCCAAGCTCACTTGATGGTGATGATGGCTATGAAAGTGACGTCTCTACAAGCTCACCGACAACACCACATTGCTTCATGTCACATGGTGACACTAAGGTATCAATTGCTAATGTGGTTGTTGATTGTGATGATCCAAGTGTTGAGCTTGTATGTAGACTCACCAAGGCTTTAGAAAATGAGATGGCTAAAACAAAGAAATTGCAAAATGAAAACTCATTTCTAAAGACCACATGTGAACAAGCAAAGCATCTACTTTATGTTACTATTTGTTCACATGAGGAACTAAAATTGCATCATGAAGAGCTCATTGTCGATCATAATAACTTGATGCAAGACCATGCTTTTCTCACTAAGAAGCTTTCTAATGAAGAAACTATAACTAGTGAGAGCTCATCACTTGGGTCAAATGATCAATCATATATTGCCACTAACCCATGTGATGTAGGCAAGAAGCATGTATCCACCTCTTGTGATGATTTACTTTCTATGCCATGTTCTTCAAATATAGATTCTTGTTCTTCCTCTATGTCTTGTGGGACTAACCTTTTGAAGGAGAACAATGAGCTTAATGATCAAGTGAAGAACTTGAGCAACAAGTTAGAGAGGTGCTACAACTCTCAAGTCACCTTTGAGCATATGTTGAAGACTCAAAGAAGCTATGGTGACATGAGTGGTCTCGGTTTCAACAATAAGAAAATCAACAAACCGAGATTCCAAGATGACAAGAGTGGCATTCACTTCAACAAGAGCAAGATCAAAGGCAAGAGATGGGGCAAGAGAAAGTTTGAAAGAGAAATGAAGAAGTTAGAAGAAAAGAGGCTCTCTCATTTCTTGTGCTTCATATGCCAAGAAGTGGGACATCTAGCAAAGGCTTGCCCAAATAAAGAGAAGCTCAAATTGAAGAAGGAAGAGGAGAGGCTCAAGCATGTCAAGTGCTTCAAGTGCCGCACTTGGGGTCATCTCACCTCAATGTGCCCAACCAAGCAATTGGTGAAGCAACAAGAAGAGCCTCAACCGAAGCCACAAGTTGAGAAGCCCCAAGCTCAAGTCAAGATCAACCATGATGGTGGTGACTTGAAGATGAAGAAAAGAACAAGAAGGGGTGGACAAGCAAGAAGGCATCCAACTCAAAATCAAGATGCCAAGATGATGAGCAAGAATCAAGAGAAGAATGATTTGGCTCACATCAAGTGCTATACATGTGGAGAGATGGGTCACTTTGCCTCGAAGTGTCCCAACAAGCTTGAGAAGAAGGATCAAGCAATCCACAAGAGGCAAGGCAATGAGAAGCAACACATGAGCAAGGAAGAAAAGGCTCAATCAAAAAGAGTTTGCTACTCATGCCGGGAAAGGGGACACAATGCAAATTCATGCCCCCTAGGTGAGAAACCTAAGCCCATTTCAATTGATAATACTAATGTGCTTAGGAAGGATGACAATGGTACCTCATTGGTTGCTATTGCAAAACATCCCGCTACTCATACTAAGGCATTGCCTAAGTATGTTGCTCCTAACTTGAGAGGACCCAAACAAGTTTGGGTACCATCAAAAAGTGGATGATTGATTGTAGGTACCATTGGCATTGGAGACTTGGTTCAAGTGGTATTCATCTTATTGATCATGAGTTTGAGCCAAGGATTATTGAATGATGATCATTATCCCAATGCCATGATAAATAAAGTGAAGTCCAAGTGCTACAACATACAAGTGCAATATTCTAGTTGTGGTGATTCATCGGTTATATTCTTGACGGCTTGCAATTAAATGAGTTGAAGCTTGCTATTGCATGATCATGAGCTACAAGGTATATCTTATGTTGATCACATTCATTTGGGTGCATATGAGTTGTTTGAATTGGATAAATATGCATATGTTGCTTGCTATGAGATGATTGAGTGAATTTCATGCTTAGTAATCAAGTTTGAATTAGTTTGGTTGAATATGTTCATGAGACTTCATTTAGTAAGTGGTTTGAATGGATATATGTCTTGTGAGGATGTTCAAACAAGTTGATTTCAAGATTGATTCACATTTGTTGAAGAATAGCTCAATATGTCAAATTTATCCATTGTTGAAAATCTGAGCTAGTTATGATCAAGTCTGAGTTTAATGGATCAAATCTATTTGGATTGACTTGAAAATTTGTGTGCATGCTCTACACTTATGAGAGTTATTGCTGTTCAAATTTCATGAGAATTGGACAAGAAATGCCTTGGTTTTGGAGTAGATCTTGTCAGCCATAGTGCAGCATTTTCAGCATGTACCCACTGAGAAAGATTTGAAGTCTGGTAGCAATCTAGAAGTCCAATGAAGCTCAAATTTTTATGAGTGATAGATGACTTAGTGAAGAACATCTCCATCAAATTTCATGGTCATTGGAGCTGTACATTGTGAGATATGAATTATTCTTTGAAGTGTATAGAATCTACCAGAAAAAGTGACAAACATTGGATTAATTAAGTGTGTCACTTCAATTGAAAGGCCCTCAAGTTGGATTCATGATTTATAAGTGGTTAAGGGACCTATGTTTGGTTTTGAGTTGATCTAGAAACATGACAAGCAATGAGTATAAGAGATTTGATTGTGAAAGTGTGGTTTGCACAAATTTGGTACTCAAATTGGAAGATCAAGATCAAGCTCAAGATAGAGATGAAGTTTAAGTTCTAGTGATGATTGGAGATCATTTGATAGAAAGAAAAGGACTTAAAGAAGGTATCAAGGTTATTCATCATATTAAGTCAATGGATCAATCAATCAAAGGCAATTCAAATGGGTATCAAGATTGTTCTTTGGAGAGAGGTCACTTCTCCCTTTAGTAGGGGCTTGCCGCCTTTTGTAGGTTAACCGAGCGAGGCTTGGAAGGCTAACATGGAAGTGATGATCTAAAGGACATTTGAGATGCTTAGTTGAAGCAAATCAAAAGGGTTGATCAAGAGAAGCAAGCAACACCCAAAAAGAGAGCAATTCATGACAAATTTAAAGTGGTATTCACATTCGGTATCATGATCTTATATGGAAGTGAATATCAATCATAGTAATCTCATGCAAGCAAAGATCGAAGAAGAAGCAAGCCAACCACAACAAGAGAGTGCACTTGATCACATGGGTGAAGAATGGAATTCATTATTGATAATTGGTCTTCACCAAGCTTTCAAATGGACTTCACATCACCTTTGCAGAACTTATTTGGAATAATTGACTATCTCAACTCCAACAAAGCAAAGGTGAAATTGGTTGTCATATGCATTCATATTTGCTAAGGACATGATTAGTGCATATAGACATACCTAGTGAGCATTCATGAAAAATTAAATGATTTTAAGTTCATATCATGCCACTATTGTTTCTATGCTTTGTTTGTTCTAGTGGCTAAATATGACTCGTTCATGAGCATGTGAACCTAGTGTTTGATCTAGCTAAATGAGCAAGAAAGGGTCTAATTCAACATTGACAAGATAACCATTGAAAGATGTGTGAAGAAGCTTGTCATTGGTTCAAACCGAGTTAGATCACTTATGCAAATTTGCTAGTTTGAACTAAAAGAGAAAGAAGCTCATGAAAACAATCATGTTCAAGAAGTAGAAGACGACAAGATAAATGGATATCAAGTTTAATATTTACAAGTGGTATCTAGACTCATCATTCATACAAGTAGTATACACATGGTGTCATATTCCTACATGTGGTATCTTCTACACATGTGCTATATCAAGTGGCTACAAGTGGTGTCTAGATCAAGCATTCAAGTGATATCCTACACTTCAAGTGATCCTCAACCTTAAGTGATCAATTCAAGCAAAGCTACCCTCAAGAGCTCAAGTGTCAAGTGGGTGACCATACAACAAAAGGAGAAGTTCTACAAGTGGTGTCATCCCAATGGTGTCCATCAAAAATGCAAGATTCAAATGTCAACCATCAACACCCCAAATACAACCATTAGTCATAAAGAGGCACACCCTTTATGGTCATTGATGACAAAGGGGAGAAGTTTGTGGACAAAGATATGTGCAAGGATATATGGGGAGAGGTTTGGACAAGTGATACAAGTTGGACATGGATATGACCAAGAGGGGAGCAAGATTGAAGAATTCGAGGGGATCAAAAATTCTTGGACAAGAGAAGCACACAAGTAGGGGGAGCAAGCTCATGAACACATGTTTGATGCATTTGATTGTGCATTACATTTGCTTGCTTGCATTGCATTTGTCTTACATTCCTACATGCTTGTGTGCAAGTGATTGCTAGAACTAAGACTTGGATGATGTTTTATATCATGTGGTATCTAGAGCCTAGTCTTAGCATAGCAAGTGTTAACTAGAACCTTGATTATAATGTTGATCTCACGTGGTATCTAGTTTCACTTGTTTCTAGCAAGGATTGATGCTAAGGATGTTGAAAAGTGGTATACACGCTACAAAGGTTAATTCTCTATCTTGTATACCTTAGCATCGGATAGTAGTGGTAACGCTCCCACAAATTCCATATTTATGCATGTGTGCAAGCTTGAAACCAAACCATTTGAGCACACATGTAGGGGGGGAGTTAACACTACCAAATTGATTTTATGATGCTTATCCAAATCATAGACATAGAGCTTAAATGTTGGATAAGTGGCATAAAATCCAAAATGCTTAATTTCCATATCTTTGTAGAGTTGTCATCAATTACCAAAAAGGGGGAGATTGAAAGGTCCTTGTTTGGTTTTGGTAATTGAGTGACAACTTAGGTGGACTAATTATGCTTATGTGAGATTTGCAGAGATTTAGTCCACAGGTACATGTGTGTGAGCAACTATACCATGGAGGTGGTGTGATGTGTTGCAAGGCTCACACATGTGAAGTTGAAGGAGCTTAATGCATGATACATGACATGGAGTCATGTGGCTAGAGGTGAAGATCAAGACAAGACTTGGCTTGATGGACCGATCGCGCGAGGTGAAGGGCAAGTTGGAGGCTTTGAGGCCGTTGGTACCGAGTGTCGGGAGGCTTAAGCAAAGACTTGGCGCCGATGAACCAAGGCGATGGTGAAGAGCAAGTGAGGTCAAGATCGATGGACCAAAGGCCATGTGATGATATGAAGTGGATCATATCATTCATGTGGAGAGGTCGGTGCATGTGTTGCATCGGCATTGGAGGAGATGAAGTGGAAAGCGCAAGGCAAAGGTATAACCTAGGGCGTTTCCATTTCACCGGTCATAGGTGTGTAGAGAAGTTGATGACCGGGTTTAGGATAGATGGCCGTACTATCAAGAGGGGCAAACTTGTTTGCATATCGGTCATCTAGTGCCACTTGAGCGATCTAACTTTGCATTGTGTTGCTAGGATCGAGTGGCGATGTGAGAAGGAGTGAAACCCTTTGGAAAATGATTGTGAAAATGCTAACACACTTGCACATGGTGATGTACACTTGATGGTGTTGGCACATTTGCAAAAGGGATGATGTTTGCCGGGTTGAGAGGGGTTTGGGATCCTCTCCTCCCTCCCGCCGAGCTTGCGAGGCGGGATTCAGCGCGGGAAAGTGAAGTGCTCATTTTCCATTGCGCCGAGGCCGAAGCGAGGCGAAAGTCGTCGAGTGTTTCTCGCCGAGAAACACTCGACCGGACGCTGGTCTTGGGGTGGACCGGACGCGTCCGTCATGTGTGTGCGCGTCCCGGGTGATTTCGTGGTCACCGGATGCTGGGCGACCGGACGCTCCGTGCCGCGTCCCGGCCGGCGTGCGTAGAGATGGCGCTGGCGGGTAGTAGGGAGGACCGACGCCGGGAGTCCGGTTGGACCGACGGACGCCCTCCGGCCGGAAAAACCAGTTTTGGAGCTTCTCAGTTGTGACCGACGCCGGGCGCCGCGCGTCCGTTGGTTGCAGCGACGCGTCCCGGCCACGGTGGCGTGGCGCGCGCGAGGTAGCCGCTGCGCGCCAACGCTAGTTTGAAAGGCGAGGACACGTGGCGTCGCGGGAGCGACCGACGCCGCGACGGACGCGTCCCCGGCCGTCACTTGTCGAAGGCCCGGTCCGCTCTCGCCGACCGTTTCGTGGCAACGGCTCTTTTAGCCCTTGGGGCTATAAGAGGTTGTCTTGGCTGGCTTGGGCCGGAGGCCGAGCACCCCTAGGCCTGTGTGGCTTTGTGTGGGAGTGCTTGAGAGCCCTCTAACTCACTAGAGCTTGTAGTGATTGCATCGAAGAGTGAGTTAGTGATTCCAAAGCATTGCATTGAGAGATTGCAAGGTGTGGCACTAGGTGAGTGAGTTGCAAGCCGGTGGTGCTTATTACTCTTGGAGGTTGCCACCTCCTAGACGGCTTGGAGGCTTGTGGGCATCGTTGTAGCACACTCGAGATTGGGTGGTGCTCCGATTGCCGATCACGTGGAGTGACATTGTGAGGGGGATTGTGCTCACCCCGCGGGGATCGCGAAGAGCAACTCTAGTAGAGCGTGTCATTGAGTTACCATCACTTGGGTAGTTGCTTGGGGCGGCCGTGGAGGTCTAGGCATTGGATGCCTATTAGCTCCCGCAACACGAAGTGAGTGGTCGACACAACGGGGACTAGCTTGGTGGCAACCAAGTGAACCTCGGTGAAAAAATCGACGTGTCATCTTGTCTACTCTTCTCGTCGGTTTGCATTCACTAGCTTGTACTTACTTGTTCATCTCTTGTGCTAGTGAGTAGTGTTGCTCTTGTGTAGCTAGTTTGCTTGTGTAGCTTGCTAGTTATCTTCTTAGCTTGTGTAGCTTAGAAGTAGCGATTGCGTGGCTAGTTGGCTTGTGTAGCCTTGCTAGTCACATTGCTTAGTTTGTGTAGCTAAGCAATTGAGCTCACTAGTTAGGCTTGTGTAGCCGTGCTAGTGAGAACTACTAGTTGTGCTTAGGCTTTGTGCGCTTTGCTCACTAGTATGTGTAGGTGCTCCCCGGCTTGATTGAGTACTAGTTGCTTAGGTTTGTGTGACCTTGCAACCTAGTATCGGATAGGCGAGCACTACCTAGTCTTGCACCTTAGTGTCTTAGTTAGAATCTTTGAAAGGTGCTTAGATAGAGGGGTGTAGTCCTTGTTAGACCGATAGTTTTAATTCCACATTTAATTCGGTCATCCGCTGCGTTTAGATTTTAGAAAGGACTATTCACCCCCCCTCTAGTCCGCCATCTCGACCCTTCAGGCCGCCACCTCCTCGCCCCAGCAGTGGACCGGGATCCCCTCGATGCGGACCTTGACGCGGAAGTCCCAGGTGACGTTGGTGGCGTAGCGGCGCTCGTTCCAGGCCGCGAAGTGGAAGTCCCGGCCCCCATCAGAGAGGACCCCCATGTCCACCACTCGCTCCATGACGGCCGGGTCGGAGAAGATGACCAGATACTGCTCGGGGAAGTGCTTGACCGTCTGGAAGTCGCCGAAGTCGAGGTTGAGCTGGCTCCAAAGCGCGTCGGCGAGGTGGTAAGTCTTGGTGGCGTGGCTGTTGCCATTGAGCCAGCACACCGTCGTCTTGCCGATGAGGTTGTCCCGGTGATGGCGGATGGCGCCGGTGGCCGTCACAGTGCAGGTAGCGCGAGCCGGCCTGGCCCTGGGGTCACCAGGGTACCTCGCCGCCATGGCCCGTTGGCCACAAACCACCTCAACAAAGGATCGTTGGTCTTGGTGTGAGTTGGAGAAGGAGGAGGTGGGAGCTCGATGGCATGCTTCCTGTTGGTCTGGCCTTTTAAGCTGTCGGGATCCTTGCTTGGGGCTGCAATCTTCCGCCCGTGCCCGAATGGTAGCATTTCCAAAGCACCTCGGCGGCCCGTGGGGCGCACTTCGAGCGATGTGGTTTGGTGAAAAACAATTAAAGCATTTGCCCTCCATCTTGGTTCTGAAGAACACTGAGCCCCTCGGTCTATCCAGAGGTTGGTTTTTGAGATATGATGACTTGGGCCTCGATTCCTGTTTCCTCCGTCGGTGGAGTCTGGCTGGCTCCCATCCCTCCTCACTTATGGCTATGTTCAGATCACGGGGTTGCGGGCGCGTGCTCTTGGACACAGAGGCATCTTCAAGAGAGCACCTCTCCTCCTCCAAATTAAGACGTAGCCCGAGAAGGCTTAGAAGTAGACCGCCGCCTTGAATACCTGCTACCATCCGAGCAAAGCTTGAAATGACCTGGGCGCCATGAATACCGTCCGCAGACTCAGAAATTTCTCCTTCGGGCTTGCCGGGAATCCTCGAGCGGAGGATTTCGTCTTCAATGATCGCTTGTTCCGTTGATTCGATTCATCGTAGCACCCTCATCCGAGCTCTTGCGTGTTGAAATGGATTGGAGATTGATGAAGCTCGCGCCGCTCGAACGAAGCTTGTTCAGTCTTGAGCCGATCTGGCGAGAATCGCCCATGCACGGGCCCGAAGCTCGCCATCAATTGCGCTTGACCGGGCGGAACTTGAATGTGAACTTGCGACTGATTCAGCCGGCCGCTCCGGCCCCCCGTCGGTCTTGGATCCCATCCTTGTTGCTTTTGGAGATGGGCGGCACCGGCGGCTTTTGAACCGGAACCGGAGCTCCTTACCGTTGGACGCCGCAGAAGGAGGGCTTCGCACCCATCAAGATGTAGATCAGCCGCGGTGATTGTGGATCCGTGTTTGCGGAGTGGCGGCGCTAAGGGCGGTGCAGATTTGGGGGATTTGGGTGTCTCCGTGGTGGGGGGGATGAGGAAGGGGATGAGCGGGTCGGGGTCCGGGTCGGCCATCGAGGACACCGTGTGAATTCTAATAGATGCGTAGGCTTGTCTGAAAATAAGTCATAATAAGATAGATGATATTTATATAAGGGTCTCTTTGGTTCACAAAGAAATTTCGTAGGGAGTAAATTTCACTGGCGGTCCATGAACTTGTCCTGAGTTCTCAAATAGGTCCCGATACTCCCAAATTGCATATTTAGGTCCCTAAACTTGTTCCAAGGTCTCATCCAGGTCCCGGTACTTTTAAATTACATATTTAGCTCCCTAAACTTGTTTCAACTTCTCATCTAGGTCCCAAAGTTGCGCAAGAGGCCCTGGCCGCCACCGCCACTGCCGGCATGGCCGGAGCAGCGCCGTCGTCGTCGCGCTTCCTCGACGCGCCCATCACCACATTGGCCGCGCCAAGACGAGGTGCTCCGCCTGGCAGCTCTACTTCGCCCTACCGGTGTACATGCTCGGCCGCCCACTATCCGCCCCGGACATGGCCGCTGCCAAGGCCTGCAAACGGCTCACAGGGATGAGTGACTGACAATCAGCCGATCGGGACGTAACGTGCGTGCGTGGCGGTGCTTCCCCCATCCGGCGAACTGCGATGCCATGGCGGCACCACCGGCGATCTACGGCGCGCGGGCGGCGAGCCATGGCGGCACCACCGGCGGATCCGGGAACCTGCGATGCCATGATGGCCATGTCCTGGGCGGATAGTGGGCGGCCGAGCATGGACACTGGCAGGGCAGAGTAGAGGCTGCTCGGGGCGGAGCGCCTAGTGCACAGCCAACGCGGTGATGGGTGCGTCGAAGTCCAGCGCGTCGGAGCAGCAGAGGAAGCGCGACAACGACGACGGCGCGCTCTCGCCCCCCGCCGGGCGTGGCGGTGGTGGCCAGGGCCTCTTGCGCAACTTTGGGACCTAGATGAGAGTTGAGACAAGTTTAGGGACCTAAATATGCAATTTGAGAGTACCGGGACCTATTTGAGAACTCGGGACAAGTTTGTGGACCGCCAGTGAAATTTACTCTTTCGTAGGATTGAATTGCCATAAGAAAGTTTTTTTCTGCTCTTTGGCACACAGGTGAAGCATGGGGAATCTTCCATCAGATTAGAATCCTATGCCTCTAATCCATAGAAAAGCAAACATGAGCTCAAATTTCATGCGGCCCCTCGTCTTCTCCATGTACGTGCCCTCCTCTAGTCGCCCCACCACGCCGCCACAGACCACGCATGGGGGTCTGCTATCAGGGAACGCCCACGTGCGTGGCCTGGGCTCCGCCGTCCTCCCACCCTAGCGCCGAGAAAGAGAGAGGGAGGGGGGCCGGACCGCCACACCCGCTGCGGGCAAGAGTGGCCGCTCCTCCACCTCTAGGCCGTCGCGAGTGAGCATGACCGCTCGTGTAAGCTGCCGCATATGAGCACTGCCACTTCACTCTTAAGCAGGTCGATGTGGGTGACGAGGTGCTCGCCGAAGCAGATGGTGTAGACGTGTGTGGCTTCGTGTTGTGCGTTGTCCAGGGGCAAGCCGATGTGGTGACAAACAAGTAGTTGCAAAGCCGGCACACACGAGCGAGGTTGGACCTAGACCGTGCGTCGGTTGGAGGTTGAAGGACAAGAGATGTGGGCCCATATGTCAGCAAGTGGAGGGAGAGAAAGGTGCATGGGTATTTTAGGTTATACGAGAATATAGTGGTTTTAGTCATCTACGCATAGGTTCAATACTGTCGAATACATAGAAAATATCATGATTTAAGAAGGCGAAGAAGACTTCTCCAAACTTACAAAACTATTATAATAGTATATACCAGTAAAAAAAATCCTTTTATCTGCAAAATTATAAGGTTACCAATAAAAAAGCCCTTTTATGTGCGTCTCCTTTCCTTGTACCCTCCTCTTTTCCCCTCTCACCGTTCAGGAAGGCGAAGGGTCCAGGCGTCCGGCTCCGGCACTTCGGCTTGTCCCGCAGTCCCGCTTGCTCCTGGTGCCTGGTGGCTGCGTCTTCTCCGGTCGGCCTCTTGTCCGACGAGCGGAGGCTGTGGCACTCGGTAAGTCCCGTGATCCCTCGCGACTTGTTTTGATATATAAAAATCCATAGTAGATCTACTTATCTACTTTGTAGAGTAATGCTAGATCACGTCATGGAAATCAATCATGTGTTCATGTATCATCATCTTCTGATCCACTAATACTAGAGCATCCCATCTTCAGATTAAAGTAGGAGAAAATTCCTTATCTGACACCAGAAAAACTTCCTCTTCCTTATTTGACATCCAAAGTTCATTTTTTCTCTATTTGTCCACTCTTGAAAAATTTCTTCCCTAACTGACACTACCGTTCCTTTGGGCATCCTCTACCGTGAACTGTCACATGGACCCGCATGCAAAAGACGAGAATGCCCATGTCTCCGCATGAGAAGAAATGGAGAAGCCTTTCGTTGCTTCGCACGGAGAAGATGCTCGGACACCGTGACGCCGGGCGATGAAGGACGGCGGCGCGGTGCTGGCGCGCCGACGCAGTAGCACCCGCCACAGCCCCGCCGCGGCCTCCGCGAAAGCGGGCGTGGGCTGCACGCCCGCCGCGGGTAGCCCACACGGCCCCCCGACTGCTATCGCGGCTACCCCACGCGGCCCCGGCTCAGCCTCCTCGCCCACCCCACGCGCCCCAATGTGGCCACCGCGGCCACCTCGCACATCCCCAGGGTGTCCACGGCGGCACCCCCCGCAGGCCCCGGGCATCCACGGCATGCATGCACTACGCAGTACGCACATGGTGTCAACGACGACGGCAGCGCAGTCCCCACTCCCCACCGCATATCTCTTCCGCACTCACTCGCTCGGCCGCCGGCGACGCTGAGGACCAAGACCATGCGGCAGCAAGGCTCGCCGCGCACCGAGAGACGCCTCTGCGGTCAAGGTCGAGGGGAGGCCACCTGGGGAGCTCTCACTGCAGCTGCGTGCACCTGCGGATGAACGCGGCATGACCTCAGAGGTCGCCGTCGCTGTAGTTGTCGATGCAAACGGGGCAGCAGCACACCTGCGCCGCCGCGGGCACCTTCCTTACCTCCGCGTAGGCCACCGCCGGGAATGCCTCGTCAATACCCTGCTCGACGTCACCGCCGTGGGCAACGGCGGACACGGGCATGGAGGTGAGGGTGCAGAGGTATAGACGACGAGCACGATGGTGTGGGTGTGACCACAGGAGGATGGATGGACACGCCGAGTAGCCGATGCTATAGCTGAACCCGCTGTTGCCGCTGGACAAGAATATGTTGTGTGCGTCGCCGCCGGGCTGTGGCGAGTTCATTGCTGTTCTTTTATTTTTTTCAGTTTTTTATTTGCCATAGAAATGTTATTGTCATGTGTTTTTTTAATTTTTAGATTAATTTTATTTTTTTAGATTTTATTGAATTATGTGAGATGGATTCTAAATTTGTGCAAGTTTGAGATGCAAGTTAATGAGACTGAATCTCTAGCTATCTTTGAGTGTCTTACTAGCGGACTGCATGCCGAGGTATGCGGTGCCATGCGGGCTGCCGCAAAAGTCAGCAAAATGCTAGCGAGCCGCGGCCACCACCACGTATGCCAGCAGGAGAGCTCGCGGCTCGTGGATGCGGGGCGGGCTGACCGCCGCCGCACCGCTTGCATGCATTGGTCCCCTGCTCACAATGAAAGGAAAACAAACAGACCGCTGGGAAACAAAAGGAAGGGCAAAAATGTCCTTTCCGCTTAGAGTTAACACCGTTAGGTGCCCAAACTAACAGAAGTGTCAATTAAGGAAGAAAATTTTTAAGAGTGGACAAAAAGGGAAGAATTGAACTTTGGGTGCCAAATAAGGCAGATGAAGTTTTTCTGGTGTCAAATAAGGAATTTTCTTTAAACCTTGTGCAAATGGAGTTTTTCACTTTACTATAGATATATGCGCCTTTTTGTTCCTCTACAGAGACGAGCGAGGGCACTCCATGGAGCTCGAGGCCATTGGAAAGCGACCCCGTGCAAGCAGCAGCGGCAGCTTGCCCGGCGACAGGCTGAGCTCTCTGCCGGATTGCCTCATTGTTAGCAACCTTAGGCCCAGTCCAACACTCCACCTCCCATAGGTTCGGACGTTCATGCGCTCATGGCCCACTTATAAGGCAAGAGGCCCAATTCCTCCCAAAAGCCCGGACTAATGGGAGAGAGATGCTCTCCCTTATAAGGTGGTCATGGCCCCCTAGCCTTGGCAAGGTGGTACTAAACCTGAGGTGCCTGACATCCCACCCCCCATAAGGTGGTGCCCCTGACATCCCACCCCCCATAAGGTGGGCCACCCCCCATAAGGTGGTGCCTGGGCTCTGATACCATTTGTTAGCAACCTCAGACCCAGTCCAACACTCCACCTCCCATAGGTTCGAACGTTCATGCGCTCATGGCCCACTTATAAGGCAAGAGGCTCAATTCCTCCCAAAAGCCCGGACTAATGGGAGAGGGATGCTCTCCCTTATAAGGTGGTCATGGCCCTCTAGCCTTGGCAAGGTGGTACTAAACCTGAGGTGCCTGACATCCCACCCCCCATAAGGTGGTGCCCCTGACACTCATCCACCACATCATGTCCTTCTTGAAGGCCCGGCAGGTGGTGCAGGCCTGCGTGTTGTCCACCAGGTGGAGGCACCTCTGGCGCTCTGTGCCATGCCTCGACATTGACCATGAGGAGTTCAAGACGACGGGCCCGAACCGCTATTCAGAGAAGGAATGGGAAGACTTTGAGGACTTCACCGACCATCTGCTTATCCCCAATAATATTTCCATTGCACAGTTGGATGCATTTCGTCTGCATGCTGGTGATACATATTATTATTGTAGATCGGCAGCCAAATGGATCCGTCATGGCATAAAGTACAGTGCCCAGGATCCTGGCATTCTGCGCAAGGAATTGAACTTAGTCTTCTGGCGCCTAAAAAAGTTACACCTCTGCGGTGTAGATCTGGATGACAGTTTCGTGAAGCATGTCAGTTCAGGGTGCCAATATCTGGAGGATATGGAGCTGAAAGGTTGCCATTGTACATTTCATGAGATCACATCCCACACACTGAAGAAATTGATTCTGAAAAATTGCAGATGCAGTGAACTTTCTGTCATTACATCACCCATGCTGAATAGCTTAATTATTAATGGATGTCATGTGATGTCTCTACGGGTTGTGGCCCCTGCTGTTGCTTATCTTCTCCTAGCCATGACAGCTTATTCCTTTGAAGGTGGTGTTTCATTTGATGAGATGTCATCTCTTGCCAAGGCTTCCATTTTTCTAAGGAACATAGTAGAAACTAAACCCAGCAAGGACCAATTCAAGCTTCTTTGTAGTGTGTCTAATGTGACAAATTTGGTGCTGTCAGGTTTCCAAATAATGGTTTGCCTTCTGTCTTCATTGATATTTCCATACTGCTCTTATATAGTGGTGCCATTTTCGTTAATCTAAATGAATTATACAATACATCCAGGTGATCAGTGAAGAATTCCCAGAATTCCAGAACCTTAGGACCTTGTTATTGGAGAAATGCGATCTTAGTGACAACTTCCAGATGTTGGGACAGTTTCTTCAGCATTCACTTAATTTGGAGAAGCTCACTTTGGGCCATTGCAAGGTATGCTGTGATTTGGCATTGAACTTATGATCTGACTAAATTTTTAGTTCATTATCGTACATCTTTTTTTATGTCAACAGTTCTCAAACGATCCTAAGAAAAAGAAAGGAAAGGGCAAGTTAAACAAGGGGTGTCTGAACCAGTTTGACGTCCAGAGCAAGAACCTCAAGTTTACTGAAATCATCTACAAAGATGACGATGTCCAAAAGCTGGTGGAGCTTTTGTTGAGCATTTCTGGAGATCTGCCCAAGAATAACATAAAACTCACCAAGGTTGATCCAGGTCATCATTAGTCTAGGTCCTCTGTGTCGCTTATCACGCTGTGGCTTCTATGAACTTTGCTTGCATGGCTCCGCTGTGTTTAGACGTCCGCAGTTAAAGTGTTCTTTGGACTCATTTCTGTATAATTTAGTTGTATGAGCAATGGTACTGATTTTGTGTTGTCTGCACGTCAAGTTCTTGTGTGTTATAAGCTTGCATGCTTCAAAGTGAACGGAAAGTTGCATGTTTGCTTCGTTTCTTTGCATATCTATGAATCAAGTATGGCGTATGCAGGCCTTTTCTAACATGAACCTCCGAGTTCATTTTGTCCTGTTTGCATGCTTTCACTAATCTATGAAGCTAAATACCAATCTGTTTTTTTAGATAAAGGATAGTTCGTATCCGGCTTCATCTATCGACTGATAGAATCAGGCCAATTATTACAAAGTTTCGTCCCATGGACACAATCTCGGACTGAAAAAACAAGTTTACAGCCACCGAATGGCTAAACTTACACTTCACACCGATTCAAGATAAACTGTGAACTATATAGATACTATATTAACATCTGATCCTGAAGAACCATGGTTGATCAATCCATCAGCTATATATTGGTGCTCTCATCAACGATCACTTGTAGAGGGAAAACCATTGCTCTGCCTTCTTTTTTGAGCTATATACATGAACTAGCATCTGTAAGCTAAAACCATTGCTCTGCCTTCTTTTTTGAGCTATATACATGAACTAGCATCTGTAAGCTCTGCACTTGGCATGCATGACTGTAGCTTGTAAATCCCCTCCCGTTTCCATTCCCTCCAGGATTCTGCCGCTCATAGGATCTTCATTTAATCATTTGTGCGAGATTTTAACTGCTACGTTTCACATAAGTCCCCAAAAGATCCTTCGATTGGGTGAACCACTTCCTTTGCGTTTGAGATACCTCTCGGCACGCAGGCCAGCTCGAAGAGAGAGCATGTCTTCATGGAGTTCCAGCTCAATCGGCTTCAGATAATCAGATTCTTGAGCGGGTAAGTTGTCGATGCACGCTGATCATCGATGGACGTCTGGATGGAGTTGGCCTTGTTGCCTTTCTCAGTTTCTCTTGATCCTAGAAATAAACCAACAATTCGGGAAAAAGGCACAGTTGGGGTTGGAGCCTCTATAATACTAGTACCGGTAATGGCTTACACGACCATACAGGACACGATTGCCGTGCCGCGTGCATGTCATCATCCTGGAATCCTGGTCCCGGCCATGCGGCATGTCCTTGTTGGCACGCATCGATCGGGTCGTAGTGCTAGCTGATGGTGATGACAATGGCAAGCTGTACGTCCTGGAGCACGAGGTGCGAAAAATACGTGTTGAACAAGGATGGCAACGAGTCGGGTGAAGTGTGGATGGAGTAAAAACTCGTCTCTCACAATGCGTCAATGCCTGTGATATTTGGCTGTGCCCGCCTTCGATGAGACCGTTGGTGACCCACGGCCACGGGTGTGTTAGTAAGAGGCTAAAATACAAAAAAAAAAAAAAAAAAAGTAGCACACAATTATCAATTTATCATCATCGATGAATTGAGAGTTCACAACAACTTAAATCTAGTCTAGGACATACTATATACACAACATAGTCCATACAAGACCATTCTAGGTTTTACATAGACTTGCACCAAACATTAATTTTAGATAATAACTAACTGAAGGAGGGAAAAATAGAAAAACGTGCATTTCGGGCCACACGATGAATTATGGCAGCCACATCCAACCCGACATCATCGTGGGCTTCGACTCGAATACACCAGCGGGTTCGATGCTAGATCCACACCCACACCCTCGGGTGTGATTGCCATCCTAGTGTGGAAGAAAGAGCAGCTCCGGCTGATCAACAAATCGTACGGTCGAGCGCAAATGAACACAAACCGAGTACTAAGCTCTACACATCGATTTCATGGATCCCATCGATAGTAAAAAAAGGTAGTCCATCCTCCGTGGTTCTATCCGCAACGGCTAAGGTATAACTTTCCTCCTGAAAATACACATATCAGAGATGACTAAGGCCCCATTTGGCACAACTCAGCTTCACTAATGAAGTTGTTTTTTTAGAAAACTGCTTTATAAGTAGTTTTTTTGGTGAAGGTAAGTTGTTTTGGAAAAAGTGTTTGGCAAAACAGCTTTACCAATAACTTTATATATGGATAAGAGAGAAAAATGAGAGAAAAACTATGAAAAGCTACTTTTTTCAGCTTCATTCCGCTTCATCCCATGAAGCTGTTTTGAGAAAAGGTGTTTGGCAAAAAAAAACAACTCACAACAGCTTCATAAAGCTGTTGTGAGCTCTACCAAACAGCCCCGAAGAATGAGTGCGACAACGCTCGAGTGCACAGCTGTATGCCGTTCAGGGCTTTGCAGTTTGCACTATAGAGCTATTGGTCGCTGCCATGGATGGAAAGGAAGTTGTCGCGGCAGAGTTATTTTGTGGGCCGCTAGTGAACAGCTTCATGAAGTTGTTGTGAGCTCTACCAAACAGCCCCGAAGAATGAGTGCGACAACGCTCGAGTGCACGGCTGCATGCCGTTTAGGGCTTTACAGTTTGCACTATCGAGCTATTGGTCGCTGCCACGGATGGAAAAGAAGTTGTCGCGGCAGAGTTATTTTGTGGGCCGCTGGTGCGCGCAGCAAGAGCAGATGAGTTGGCAGGCTGGATGGAGAGATTGCGTGGGTAGCAGATGGGCCGTCACCTGACGGAGAGATCACGTTGGTCACGGACAGGACTCGACACTACAACCGCAATTGACGAGTGACGAATATAAGGGTCCGATTTCTCGATTTTGGGAGTTCAATCTCCACTTTGTTGTGGTTTTTTTTTGTGTTCAAAAGTACATCATTTTTTGATGATTTTTAGAGTTTCTAATCCCCAATTGAAGAATAAATATATTAAGACACGGTTATCGTTTGTTCAGTTATATAAATATCACTAAAATACAGCAATCCGTTGAACCTGTTAATTTTTGTATGATTTGTTCCATTGTCGACTGATGCATTAGTGCATTGGTGTTGAATTAGATCAAGGAGCTTAGGTGTTCAGTATATTGCCATTGGTGCATTGATCAGCGTCCTTTCACTACCATTTGATGAAATTGTTGCCACTCAATTTTGATATATCCTGCATAGGCATATTGGTGGTCCGATAACATGTGGTTGGATTAGTGTAATTGAGCATAGCTTTGATATATTATCAGCAAAGGGCAACATACTGGTATACAAAATTGTATTCATGATTGATCTTGGCTATATGTAAAGTATTAAATAGTTTGCAGACAATCTCTCGGTCTTTTAAGCTGTCTGTATGTCATATTCGAGACTGTTGTAGATAATCTTCTGTCTGTGGGTTGTACATGCCCTAACGCTCTGTTGATAACCATGCAAGCGACAATTCATTTTTGCTCCTAGGTAATTAATTGGATCTTGATATACTCTAGTCCGCCTCGGTCCAAATGAAAAACTGCTATAAGCCTGATAAATAGGAACGGGGGAGTAATAATATACAAGTGATTGATGCTCGACAAAGTTTTGTCCTAATAAAATAATACTTTTTCATTGCCTATAATAAACAAAATAAAAACATGAAACACACAAACTACATATATATTTGTAGATTATATCAATCTGCCAAGGGCAGAAACATATATGTAGCCCGGTGTGGATCGAGATGAGTGCATCCACGCAGGTACACGTGGGAACGTGACATCGATAGGTATAACAGTACCTTTATTGGATAAAAAAAAAAAAAAAAAAAAAAACACACACATATATTACGTAACACTAGTGACTTTGATACGATTGGTGAGATATATCTTTGAATCCATCCACCGTGACACAGCCCATCGTGGCCTTTGAACAGCATAATTGCTTGCAGGTGCATGATTACGCAGCAACTGAAACCACACGGGCACTGGCGTAATTCATCGCTGCAGCGTTCCATGTCGATTTTCGTCTCTTCGCCGACACGAACTGGTTCGAAATAGTACAGAACTTGTTAAAAGCAAATTTCGTTAGTTTCCTAGAAAATAGTTTAAATTAATCTAGGAAATTATTTCACCAGCATTCATGGTGTCACAAACGGATGACTTGCACCCCAGGCTGCAGTACTGAGTAGCATCCGGTTCACCTGGGAAACAAATTAAATAGCTACTAGTATGCACAAAATTTCTCTTGTTTGGGAGAAATACTAAAAAACAAGCTGGAGAGATTGAATTTTCTCATTACCGGAGTTGGGAAGAAGGTTGTCTCTCGGGAATTCATTTGGGCAATCAATATGGAATCTGTCGAGTATGCTTATACAACCGCAGTAATCTTCACAGTCTATTTCGTCGAACACTTTAATGCAAAGGTCGTAGCAGTGTCTCGCCAGAGTGGTCTTGCAGCAAGTCTTGCCCTCTACATGGACCTGTTCTAGGATTAGCCCCAGTACCAGCACACACATGATTACGCTCTTAAGATCCTTGCTTCCCATGTCTAGCCGCTGTGGCTTCGTTGCGCAAAACACAGAAATGTCCTGGATTTGGATGCAGAGCCGAGCGAACTGCATGGCTCCTATTTATAGATGGAGAGATGGCCGGATTGGTATCCGGGCGTGAATGATACACGAGTACTGTATGTATTATTACACCCCGAGAGAACCTTTTTATTATTAACAGTAATAAGGACGTCATGTCACAGGACCGTCTAGGCGGGAGTCGTGATACACGACTGCTGCGTACATGTCAAACCAAAGCAAGCGCCAAGCGAGGTGGCCAAGGACCAGATGATGATGACAGTGGCAAGCTGGGACGACAACGATCGAGCCTGGTACCATATGTAGTATGTTTGGTTCCAAAAACGGTAATAATACCAAACATGATGATGACAGTGGCAAGCTGACATAACAACGAGCCTGGTACCATATGTATGTTTGGTTCCAAAAACGGTAATGATACCAAACTGACGTTTGTCCGCTTCCAGACGTAGCACACGCTGATTCCACCGCCCCACCTACTGCTCTGGATGCTGCTACGATAAAAAAAATTTTCCCATCCTTATCCTTCTACCTTTTCCTCTCCCACACAACTCTCATTCTAATCCTTCTGCCTTCTCTCCCACACAGTGCCAACCACTCCATATCCTCTCCCCATGGGTCCCAGGCTCGCGTGCAGTTATCTTAATTAATATTTATTAGAGATATTTTAGGATATTAGGTAAATTTGTAAAAAGAAAGGATCCAATCGATAAGATTTCTTGTCTTTTAGAGTCCAATCGAGACTATAAATATAGAGAGATTGTAATCTGATGAATCAAGAAAGTAATTGGGTTAATTCCCTTTATTCCTCTCTCTCTCACCCGCGCCTTCTCCCTTTCCCTGCCCTGCGCGCCGCTGCCCCCTGCACACCGCCGCCCCTTGGGCGGGCGCCACCTCTCTCCCTCCCTCTTCCTCCTCCGATCCACCAGCCCAATCCACCCCTCCCCGCCACGTGTGTTACACTTGCATAAAGAGATATAACATTTAGTGGGGCCACTTAGTGGAGAATAATATGGACAACTTGCACGAAGAGAGAAATCTCTAGTGAACTTTAAATTTGTATAAGAGTTTATAGATACGGACAACAACGAGCTTGGTACTGTATGTTTGGTTAAAAAAAGAATGACTAAGGACAAGGCGAGTCCTATTCTCCTTAGATACGGGTGGTCCCTGTCCTTAAAAATGAGTAGACGGGCGTGTTCTCTTTGGACGGTGTCCTCATCTCCTCATCCTGGCGCATGGGGGCTAGCGGCCCGTACGCTACGACAAGTGGCACGGGAGGCTAGTGCGTGCAAACGAGGGCCTCGATGAGCGGTGCGGCGGTGATGGAAATTCTGATCTCACAGTGTCCTTCGCCTCGAGCAGGCGGCGTCCTCCTCAAGCACCGGCGTGACTACGAGCACACACACAGCGTTTGGGGGCACCGCGATGAGCTCCTATGCGCGCGGGGGTCGTGGCGGTGAGCTTCCATACAGGCGCAGGGGCGTGACGGCACGCGTGCGCCAGGGCTTCAACATTAGCTTTACCTCTCCGCTCTAAATAGATGATGTTTTAGGAGTTCGTGTCACAAATTTAATTCAATTTATAGAAAGTACGTGTAATATTTATATCTCCAAATAAATTTATTAAAAAAAATAGATTCAAATATTTTTTGATGATACTAATCGATGATATTTATTATTCATGATAATTGTCGGTAGTTGTTTTGGAAAAATGAAAACGTCATCTATTTAGACACGGAGGGAGTAGACCACTAACCCTCGGACCCAAAAATTGAAAAACATATATTTTAGACACGGTGGGAGTAGACCACTAATTCAGACCTAAATATTGAAAACATATATTTTGGGCCCACGTGTGAAATATGACACTTCCCCCCAACATTATGAAAGTCCTGGATCAGATATGGCTAAGGGTCTATTTGGATCCAATGAACTAACAACTAGTTCAAATAATTTTTTTAAATTACACATTACAACACAGAAACCCACAACACGCACACACACTTATCCCCTAGAACACACGTACACAAATCCTACCCCTACGAGCACCTCTGAAGGATTGAGCTGACAGATCTGGAGATTTCCGAAGTCACCACAGGCGTCTCGTTGTCGACGAGAACGTCACTTACCACTTAAAGCTCCTGAAGTCACCGCAGGCATCTCGTTGTCGACGGGAACATCGCTTACCACTTAAAGCATAATGCCGGTAAATTCTGGAATGATTCTAGAAAAATACGAGTGGGCGCCTCGTTGTCGACGGGAACGATGCTTATCACTTGAAGTATAATACCGTTAAATCTAGAATAATTCTAGAAAAATATGATCACCCGTGCTCAGTCGAGAACCTAAACTCGTGTGAGTAGGTTCCACCACAAGAAACCTAATCAACTGATCCATAATCAGTTCGCACTAGTTAAATAATTAGATTCTATAATTAATTCGCACTAGTTAAATAATTAGATTTTATGGACTAGTGAACAAGTAGGAACATCTGGTTCCTGAGATCAAACAGGACCTCAAGAGCGCGACAACTAATCAGTTCGGCTATTGGTTATGATAAACCGTTTATCCGTTCACCTGCACAACTAGCAACGGCGCTGGGCGTGGGCGACAATGACGCTCGATCGAGTGAGTGCACGGCTGCATGCCGTTCAGGGCTTGTAGTTCCCACTCTCGAGCGATTGGTCGCTGCCACGGATGGAATGGAAAGGAAGTTGTCGCGGGAGAGTTGTTTTGTGGGCCGCTGGTGATGAGTGGGCAGATTTGCGTGGGCAGCAGATGGGCCTGACGGAGAGATCACTTTGGCATTCCCTTCGGCTTTGGCAACGGGCAGGGCTCAGATGGGCCTGACGGAGAGATCACGTTGGCCACGGGCAAAGGACTCGACGCTACAACTGCAATTGACGAATATAAGGCTCCGAATTTCTCCATTTTGGGAGTTCAATCTCCACTTTGTTGTTTTGTGTTCTTAAGTACATCAGCTTTTTGTTGATTTTTAGATTTTCCTAATCCCCAATTAATGGAATTTGGTTATATAATATGTGCAGTCTTTTATCTATGATCGCTACTTTTCTAGCTTTTCTTCCCTACCGGCCCTGATTGATAATGTGGAAACCTATATAATACTTACTCCATTCCAAATTATAAGATTTTTAAACTTTTTATATCAAATTCATCTTATTCAAAAGTTTATGTGCAAGATCACTTCTTTTGTCGTAGCTTCCTTTATCAGTACAAAGTTCTTTAAAAATGACTTAATTTTGATTATGTTTGTGGAAATTATTTGATAAGACGAGTGATCAAACTTAAAATAAAAAAAGTCATCAAACGGCTTATAATTTAGGATGGAGAATATTGTCCTATCATTGGTTACTAATATTATTTATATTATTAAATTACATACTCCCTTTTCAGTTACCTCGTCAAGAGTCAAACATTATAATTATTGATCAATAATTTAGCTAATAACTTTTAGCTATTGTAATACAAACTTGATGCAGAAGATAGTATCATGTCAAAAACACCTTATAAAAGTGGATTTATCACAGGCTCCTTATTATGAGTGTTGGAATTTATTTAATTTAATGAGACAAGGCTGGTCAAGCACAATTAAATCTAACAAAAGATATAGATAGCTTGCTAATAATTGGTAGTTCCAGACGATTGCAGTAGAAAATTTCTCATCTTTTGTCTCGGTTTGCCACTCTCTCCATGCATATTCTCTCACTCACCCTACGATTTGCCATTCTCCGTGTCAATACATCTCTCTCCCACCCTTGACTAAGTTATATCTGCCTCTAGTATGACATTAGCTACAATCTAGAGCTGCAAAAACTTTTGCTTGCACCGCTCACATTGTGGCCTAGCTGTCCGAGACTCTGTATTTGGAGCTGTAAAATTTTTCGTTGACATTGCTAAACTTAATTACCAAAGTCCCTGTACATTGTGACTTTACGTTCAAGCAATTGACTCGTTCTCTATTTTTTAACCACATATTTAAGGTAATCTAATCTCCAAACATTTTTTTTTTCATATGCGTCCTTTATTGCATTTAGTATAATATTCCTATATTATAATTTACAATAGTTTTGATTTTTCTATATACACAACTTTTACAATATATCTAGATATATGTATATCTAGATGCATAAAAAACTATGTGTACATAAAAATGCCAAAACGGCAAGAGGATGGTACTAATTATGAATGTTTAATAGCTAACTTAATTATTATAATTGGTGTTGATAGTTTTGTATGATCGCACGATAAATTATATGTTCTCTTATAAGAACATATAAACATGTTTATTGATAAAATAATAAAATAGTAATAATGGATAGAAATAGAGTTTTTTTTTCCCGAATTTCTAATTTTTCAGCCTCCATTCGTGTTCCCTTTGAATTCCTTTGTTTTTCAATACTACCTGGCCGACGATCTTTTTCGCTTTCTCCTCGTCTTCTCCTCCTCCTCTTCCCCCAATCTGCGACAGTTCCCAATTTCGCATCTCCAAACCCAAACCCCCAACCTACCAAAGAGGAAGAAAGGAAAGAAAAAGAAAATTTGCACGCGACGACGCGACGGTGAAGGGAAGGGAAGGAAAGCAGGAGCGAGACAAATCCCCACCCGGCTCCCTCCAAACCCCTAGCCACCTCCCCCGTCCTCCCCCTCCGTCCTCCAGATCTCGCTGGCGCCTGCCCCGCCTCGCCTCGATGTGACCCGGCCCTAGGGTTTGAGACGGTGTCGCGGTTGGGGGGTGTTTTCCCGGCGATTCGCGGGCGCGGGTGGGATTCGAGGTGGCTTCTGCGGCGCGAGCACACATGAAGGACCCGGCGCACCGCACGAAGGTGGTGCTCCGGCGGCTGCCGCCGGCGATCGCGCAGCAGGCCGTCCTGGACCAGGTCGACGCGCGCTTCGCTGGGCGGTATGACTGGGCGTGCTTCCGCCCCGGCAATGCCAGGTCCGCGCTCTCTGCGTTTCCAGTGCTCGTGGCGTTTCTGTGGGTCTGTGGGTGGGACTCGGGCCGTAATTAGGGCTTGGGTTATTATCCTGTTTAGCCTATGAACCGATGAACCGTGGTCGGAAGCTATTATTGAGATGTTTCTGATTACGTTCTGTTTGCTAGTTCTAGTGTACTCTTCTCGCAAGCAATTACCCTGTTCATCCGTGTATTTTGGAGGGAGAGCCGTGACCTTAGTAACCGAGTTGTTGAATTTTACTCTTCTCTGATTGTGATGACCTAATTATTTTCATTGACTTGCAATGGCCTGGGAGAGTTTCTGAGGTATCTGAATTATAGTTATGGACTGTTCAAGTTTAGTTTTATTTGCTTTAGCATTGATTTGCTACTGAAGTGTTAGTCAGAACTTAGAACTAGTGGGTTGCCTTCTTAGCTGATTCTCTCTGTTGATTGCATCACACAATTTGTATCTGACCTATCTGTGATTTTGATAGTATAGAGTTTAAAAGAGCTAAAATCATTGGTTAGGGCAGAATTGTTTTTTCATTCGGTCTTTGTTGCTTCTGGATTCATTATGTTCTCATCTTCAGTTTTGCTGAGAAGAATTAAATCCAGCTGGTAGTTAAGCCTTTAGAACTACATTTACACATTCAACTTTCTTTGCTTTGCAGTAATTGATTACTGGTTAGTGATTTCCTCTGGCCGTTTTATATACTAGTTCAATGTTCCAGGGACTTTTATCTACATTAGAAAAACCTGGTAGAAATTCTTCTTGATTGATTCAGATTTTAATTGATTAGTCTATCCAATTGATTGGTGTTTACCGTGATCTATTTTAGCCCTTCCGTCTCCCTGTTTTCATAATGTGTTATGCAGTGTATTTCCCTTTTTCCTTTATTTTTTATTCATTAACATTAAGTTACAATCAAGTTTTCTGTCAGTGATGTGTCCCACATGCTTAGTTAAGTACATTTTTTTTCTTGATCTTGTTTGGGAACTGTTTACTTCATATATAGCAATTTGCTTCTTTCTTGAGCATGTTAGTATATTGCTTAATTTTGAAGCTAAATAATCGTGACATTCTTCTTTATCTTTTTTTTATCCAGTCAAAAAAATCATAGGTATTCTCGGCTTTACCTTAATTTCAAGCGCCCAGAGGATGTTGTTGAGTTTGCTGAGGTCTTCAGTGGGCATGTATTTGTGAATGAAAAGGGTATTTTCTTCATCTTGTTGAATGTTGTCCATGATAATCTATATTCAGGATGTGCACCTTATATACATTTGAAGTTAATTGTGCCTACTCCATCAGTTAAAAGCACTGACTATTAAATTTTTTAATAGGAAAAACTATTTTTCCTTAGTGACATACCTATTCCATTGACTCCTGTGAAATAAGTTTATCATGGGTGCGCGCCTTATCATCTACCATGTGGCATCACAAATTGATGTTAAATCTTGATACTTGATCATTGGTATAGCCATTAAACTGAAGGTTCGTGTATATGATTGGGTCTAGTTATAGTTAGCTTTCTAGAACACTGTCTACTTGACCTGATAGTGTTTAAGATTCTGTTTTCCCTTGGGAGTGGGAAGAGTAGATCCAAGAGAAACACACTAGTAAAGATTCGATATGAAGGAAATCTTGAACTTTAATTGGATGTACATAAGGTCGCAGCAGTGCTAGCATATTAACGATAACATACTGTTCCATAATCTTGTCCTTGACGTTATTGTGCTTGTTGATCCAAATTAGGTCAGCGCTAGAGGTGTGGCTACAAACAAGAGCAGCATATGTTGGCTTGATAATATTTCTTGTACAGTGTGTTATATTGTTATGCTGAAACAGAAATAAACTACTTATGGCGTATTAAATGTTCGGTGTTTCTTTTTTGCAACTGTAGTAGAGCACATGCTTGTAGTTTTCTTTTGGGGGAAGCATCATTTATGATATGCTTTGTGTAAATCGGGTCTCATGGTTGTTGCGTATGGTTCTTCAGGTGCTCAATTTAAAGCTTTCGTGGAATATGCACCATCACAACAGGTCCCCAAGTCAAATGTCAAGAAGGATGGCCGTGAAGGAACTATTATGAAAGGTCTTAGGCAATCACTTTACCTGATTCTTTGTCCAATTGTATCGTTCTATCACATTACCATTTTCCTAAACTTGGATTTTGTTGTTTTGGAATTACTAGATCCGGAGTACTTGGAGTTCCTTGAGCTTATTGCAAAGCCTACTGAGCATCTGCCTAGTGCTGAAATTCAGCTCGAAAGGAAAGAAGCTGAAAGGGCAGGTAGAATATGCCATCATTACTTCCTATCCATATTAAAGTACTCCCTCCATTCCAAATTATAAGACGTTTTGGCTTTTCTAGATACATAGCTTTTGCTATGCACTTAGATATACACTAAGTCTAGATGCACAATAAAACAATGTATCTAGAAAAAGCCAAAGTGTCTTATAGTTTGGAATGGAGGAAGTATTTGCTATATCAATGTATCTTTCCTCTTTTTTTTTGGGGGGAGGGGGGACGGTCGGCAGGAGCTCTACCGAACTTGTTTTGATATAGAAGTAAAAAACACTGTACAAAATAATCACAAGATAGCAAACAAAAAGCTCAAAAA
This sequence comes from Chrysopogon serrulatus, assembly GCA_015844335.1. Classification (NCBI taxonomy): domain Eukaryota; kingdom Viridiplantae; phylum Streptophyta; class Magnoliopsida; order Poales; family Poaceae; genus Chrysopogon; species Chrysopogon serrulatus. The sequence continues at coordinate 45,246 of JADLZL010003627.1, read as the reverse complement.
ATAATAAGCTCAAAGAAGAGAGTTAGGAATGATCTCACAGAGCTTTTTGGCTCCTGGTGCACACCAGAGTCTTGCCTCTTCCTTTATCTTGTCAATGAGCGCTTCCATTGTATTGTGGCACCGAATCTTTCCAAATATGCCGAGCATTAAATGGGGTTGTCACATTTGGTTATTTTTGTCAGCTGCTGGAAAGGAGGCACCTGTTGTGACACCTCTTATGTTGTATGTCCGCCAGCAAAGGGCAGCTAAGAGTATGGCTCAGGTACATTTATTCCTTAACCGATAACATATGACTCTTCTTGATCAACTGTTGACTTGCTACTGTTTTCTTAAATTGCAGAGACCTGGAAGTAGACTTAGCAGAAAAGTTACAGGTGTCATAACTAGCAGTTCCAGTCCTAAAAGGTCTTCTGAGAAGCGCAGATCCTCCACGGTAACATGCTTTATTTGGAACTTTTTTATTTTTTTCTATAAAACTTTCTATTGTCAGTTTATAATTTATTTGACATAACGGGTTGTATCTTGGCATGGATGCCTATGTTGGCAATGTTCTTTTGTTCAGTAAGATTCGTTGTGTGTGTATGGTACTAACTCATCAATATATTTTTCCTCATTCATCACATGGTCCATGATGAACTAAGATTACGGTTTATTATATGAAATTAGCACGATTGCTCTCATTTCTATATCTCTGGTGTCTCTGCATATTTTGCTCCTTAAATAGTTGTTTTCTTCCAGGTGATAGTTTCGTAGTTATTTTTCCTTCAACTCCCGTAGCCCTATGCATGAATGGTTTTCATGAAATTCTATATTCAGTTGAGGCACCACCAAATCTTTAGTTAATTTGAAATTTGAACTATTTGTGTTGTTATTTTGTAACAAGGCCTACTGATCTGCTAGAAGAAAGCTCCATAGTTTGTTGTTCTGATAATGACAAAACAACTGCTACCCTCCTTTTGTTCTGTGAAATAAATTGTGACCTGAGGTTCATTTGCTGCCTTTTTCTATTTTCTCAAGCAGTACGTTGTACGAGACAGTACTAAGGAGAAGCCAACCTATATCATGGTGCCGAAGAGAGAGGAGCATACACAGAGGGAAAAGGCTGTTGCTGGAAATTCAGGTGGTATGCTTGTACCACATCAAGAAATTGATAATAGTAATACTTGTTTTTTTTAACTATCTCTGCCAGTATGTCTAATGTTAACAGGTATTACTGAGGATTTTTTTTTGCTATTTCCTATTGTTGCCAATAGTGCTGGTACATGTTGTATCTAGTGATGTATGGACTACAGCACACTGTCTGTTGAGGGTGGATAACTAGACAACTGCAGTTTTTTTAGCTCTTTTCAAAATTTTCATAACCTTATTTACCATGATGTCCTGATTTGTTGGAGACCCAACTTCAAACCGAGCTTAACGAGTCAAGCGGAAAATGGAAGTCACTCAAAATCAACTAATTTTTATTTTAAAATAAAATGAGTTCAATCGCAGCATTTTCGACACTAGCAACTGAGCCAGCTTTACGAGCTTTTTGTCCAGCCTGACTGTCAGTGATGCCTTGTAATAAGCTGACACGAGCAACTCACCCAGGGCACATCATATGGAAATATAGTTACCTCAATTTCCGACTAGATGTTGCTTCACGTTGTTGCACGATCAGATTCTGTATATACGTGAGTCTTTACCATATAGAGAAAAATGCTTCAGAAGCTAACGTATTTCCAAAATTAGCAGAAATAGGCAATGTTTGTTGAGAGCCAGTGCTACACAAACCATCCGTTAACATGCCACATGGAGGCTTTTTGCTTTTTGGTTGGGTTGCTGCCGTGTTGCCGTATATTATGTAAAGAGGTTACACTTTTGGTACTATCGACGCAGTACTGATATGGCAATGATAACTGCGTGCCGTATTAGGTGACATCATATGCATTCCTAATGTTATGTTACTTGCTAGATAAGGATGTGTTCTCTTCCATATATTTTTTCCCTGATAGTCCCTTTTCGAGAAAGGGGAGCTAATATGCTCTCATCTCGGTCATTTTTTGTGGCTGCTCGTCCAATTTATCAGCTTATTACACATGCTCTGAGTGGTGCGTTTTTCTATGTTAATAATCTTTTTTGTTTTGCAGACGCCACAAGTGGGGGAACATCTGGATCTGGTCAGGCTGCTGAAGCTAAAAGAGACAAAATTGTCATTTTGAAAGGAAGAGGAAGGGTTGATTCTAACGTAAGTAGATATTTTTACGGTTTTATTATTTATTATTCTGGACCTATATGTTTGATCAATTTTTACCACAGACACCTGATGGAGCAACTCAGCAGTCATCAACCCCTGTGAAGAATGTACCACCATCAAGTTCTAGACAAGACCAGCGACTTGAAGCCAGTGGAAGAATTATTAAAACTATACTTTCAAACAAGGAAGTCCGCAGTTCAAATCCATCTCAAAATGAGCAGGAAGGTCACTTGTTTAATACTGAGAAGGATAAGCGGCCACCACGGGCTCTCAATCCTCGTAACATTGTGAAAGATCAGGTAGTTGAAAATGCTGAGAGAAGCCATTTTGATGAGAAGACTAATCATCTCCATGGCTCTGCTCCAATTGGTGAGAAGGTTGAAAGGCATGCCAGAAACAGAGAGAGACCTGATCGTGGTGTATGGGCACCTCGCCGCTATGACAAATCTACATCTGGGGGTGGTTCACATGCCTCGTCATCAGAGTTCCCTCAAATGCAGTCACATTCTGGAGATAATGTCTCGCAACTAGCAGATGGTATGTAATTTGTTGAAATAGTTCCATCGTTGGTAATGCCTGGAGTCTCTAAACTTGGACTTAACGCAGGTCATGGAGACCGAAAGACAGACACAAGGGGTCATGGTGGTAGCCGTGGTGTTCCCATTGAAAATGGTTTGTATGCAAAAATAAGCTGCGTACTTTTTCTAGATCAGTTTCTTAACACAGTTTTTAATCCAGGACATAGGCATGCCAACCGTCGTGGTCCTCCACGTGGTCCAAAGGAAACTGAAATATCTGCTAGCGTGGCTGATGGAAAGAATTCGAAGAGGGGCTCTGCTAGCTATGGTGCTCATGAGGTGCGATTATTTTGTAATTTCTTATTTTCCCAGTTGGGCAAGGGCATGGGTGCACACATTCAGACCACCCAAGTTCAAGTCCTCATTGAGGAGAATTTTGGTTTGTATTTCTTAATTAAAAAGCCATTAGTTCCATGCTCAAGTATAATTTTATTTCTTGTCCCATTGCTGATTGCAGGGGTCTTTTATTTATGTTCAAAATTTTCATCCAAATTTAATTATCATGAATGCCTTGTGCAGAGACAAGTATGGGTTCAGAAGTCAAGTTCGGGCTCATGAGTTTGTTCATTGACGGTATGCTGTGCTACTCTAGTTTATTCATTGTCTTCAAGCCCTTCTACGAATAGCTATAACAATACAACGATCCTTGGCAGCGCCATCAGTTGTACATTCTGTTTCTAATTTTTTTTTTGTGGATGGCTGGTGGAATAGCCTAATCAATACCTGAAGTCTCTTCTCGAAGGTCCATTTGCTGCAAATTTCATTGTTGGCTCAGTGTAGTCCCACGGTGACATGGAATGGCACATGTGTGGACCCATTAGCACGATGTTAGGATGGTCTCTGCATACATGCTGAGTCTTCTCTACCCCATAGTATAATGATTCCTATTGGATTAGACACTTAAGTTGCTCTTGTTCCATGCATTGTACCAGTTTGAATCTAATCTTTACTTTTCACTTTATTTGTACGGATTTTGTTCTTAGATGGTACAACTTCGTTAAATTGCTCTTGCTCCTGGATGTATACCAGATTACCATTACCAATTTAATATAGTATCTTACTTTGCATTATTCCCTGATATGGAGCGACTATACGACATGTGTACTTAGATGGCACAACACAACATTTTTAGCTTATATATAAATAAGGGGCAAATGAGAGATTTCACACATATTGACACCCTAGGCCACTCACTGCTGACTAGGCGCACACTTGGTGTTCCACATCAGCCTGGTGACCTGATTGAGCCATAGACAACTTGCGGCTGGACTTGGCTGAACCATTTAAAACCTTAGGGAAGAAAGTGAACCTTTGCTGAAATTTCAGGAAAGAATTTGGCCATTCTGTCAACATTGTTAATGAACGCGTTTTTACTTACTTGGTCTTGAAATATCTGGAATATGTACACCAGTTTGCCACTGACTTGCTAACTCTCTTGCAGATACTCCCATCAAAACAGGTATTGCAAGTCGCAGAGAAGTCTTGGATTCTGCAGCGCATTGTCTTTGTTAGCTGTTGATCCTGTGAAGTATGTTAACAAAATGTCCACCGGTCAAATGCTGCCATGAAGTGCAATCTCAGATTTGTCAATCGAAGTCTCAGCTATAGCTGAAAAGAGGGCTTGCTGATTTGATTCACAGAAATAGTGAAGTAACATAACCCGGCATGTAGGTAGCTCTCGATCACTTTGGGCAAGATTTGATTTGGACCCAAGGTTGATATTTCTGGAGCAATGGATGGAGATTAGGTTGGCATCAGTACCTCATTACCTCGTGACAGTGGTCACATATTTCCAAGACCCCTGGAGGCTTCATGCACCCTTGGCAATTCGTCAGAGATGGATGTAAATATCTCTAGAGAAAGAAGAGGTCTGGTTCTGATTGCTGTTTACAGGTTAGAGGTGCAGCATATTTACAAAGAGATATAAGAGTTGTCACTTATCAGACTACCTGGTTTGCTAAATAAAGGTGAATTTAGTTACAAGATCATGAAACCCCCGTGTTTTGACTGCTGCAACCATGGTTTGTGGCAGCAGAAAGGTTACCTAGTAGTGTGTGAAAGTAGGATTTGACTTGTGACTGAGGTGGTTTTTGACACCTGATGTTGTGTTTTGCTGTCATGTTCCACCAGATGACCCGGGGGTTCTCTCCTGTTAGGGATGATATGCTTGGTGTACAGCATCAAAAGTGCTTATACTGTTTTAAATCTTAAAGTGATGTTGCCTGGCTTTAATGGTTGGGTGTGTCCAGTCTCTTGTTTCCGTCATGAAAGTGTGGAGTTTTCGAATGTTTGAAAGCAGTTGGACCCGTCCAACCTGCCTGATTGTTTCTTTAACCGTTGGATCAAGGCCGAACGATCCAGTCTCTTTTCTGCTAGTGCTGCCCCCCAGGCCCCAGCCTCCTACCTAGTACCTACTGTCTCTTTTTTTTTCTACCCACATACCTCTCCTGCAAAATGCCTCTGGTCTGTCCCTTCTACCTCTGGCCGATCATAGGAATCACACACCCACCCACCCACCAAATTTCATTCTGAGCCTGTTGGAGTTGTTATCATTACCATTTCTCTAAAATATACCCAAATGCTATGTCGTAATTCATTCACTGTGGTGGATTTTTTTTTAACAAACCCAAGCATGGACTCGATATCACTGTCAGTTAAATTTGATATTGTTGTATCAAACTTAGTCTGAAAACCTTACTGATCATCCTGTATAAAAATGTATAGGAGTCATAAATCCATTTTTGAAAAAACCTTACTGATTGGAGTCATAAATCCTTTTCTTTCCCCAAAATGTATGAACATGGAATATAAAAATCTAACGATGCTGGTGGTGGTGGACTGATTTTATATAACCGTGCTGATTAACCATGAAATACTGGCATTGAAGCTCCCAATTTGAATTAAGGTACTTTTCTTTTAGATATACAGTATATATTGTAATCCGTGCGTGCATATAAAGAAGAAAAAAGCGTGAGACTATGTATATGGGGTTTCGTATTTTCGTCTTGGTTTGTTTAGGGATTATTAGAATATATGAGACCATCCAGAGAAGAAATCGTAGCTATATATGCAGCTTCAAGGAATGAAAAGCCGAATTTGTCAATAATAAAAGGGAATTCTTCTTTTTATACAAGATTGAAATGAAAAACGTCTTTAGAAAAGAAAAATATAAATTAAAACATGCAGCAGTAATCTTTCAAGTCATTGGGCTAAAGATAAAACGACAATTATCACCATCATTTTAGCTAAAACGATAGTTATCACCGTCGTTTTACCAGTTAGTCCACTTGGTGCTAGAACTAACGAATTGTAGGAACTAATTGACAATGTCTGATACATTGACTAAAGGGTGTTTGGATACAACAAACCAATTGCTATTTGCCTAAATTTTAGCCTAATCCATTTAAACATGTAGACTAATAGGTGAGCTTAACTTTGGTTCAAATCCAAATAACTAACTAGCAAAGGTGAACTGAAGTATATTTGGCTTGCAGCGCAACTTCAGATTCAAGAATGAGAGATTTTGATTGAAGTGACCTCTCTGCGCCCTTAGATTCATATGCAAAATATATAAATACTTTTAGAAGTCATTCAGAAGATACACAGTAGAAAAGAGAAACAAATAAATAGAATATTATTAAAGAACTAAAGCCGGAAAATGTAAAAACACAACACAACCATGGTTTGGCCAATCACGACCACAACAAGGCACGATCAAGGTGGTTTGGCCTAGTAGAGTCTATTCCGCGAGTCAGGAAATAGCATTTTTTTGAATCTAGGCCATAACATTTTTGGACGTGCTTTTTTGCACCCTATCTACTAGGGCGCCAGGCCAGTAGGCCATCATAGTACGAAAGAGTTTTGTTCTACGGATCTGTTATGGTTAGACTCAATCTTGTTTAGTCGGTTATGCGCTCCTAAAATACAAAATACAAACGCGAGATGAACGCATCCAACAATTTTGGCCAAAAAACAACACGGCGACGGTATGAGTCTAAACTGTAGAGTCTATCGCACGAGCTTGCAACTTTCACCAACCGGGATAGTTTTGGATGTGCTTTTTGCACCCTATATCGTCTAGGGTTCAATCTAAAGATGTCATTTAGATTGTTCTAGTAGACTAATAGCAAGTTCAATCTAAAGATGGCATTTAGATTGTGGGTTATACAAGGCAGGATAGAAAAAGAAAAATAGATAAAACGTAAATATACTGTTCTTTTTTAACAGATGGTTAGGATACTTCGTAAAAAAATGATTAGGATATAATATTATCCGTTCAGCTTCAGCCTGGTTGCGAGAAAAATAGGGAATCACGCCGCCAAAGTTTCTCAGAGCTTCTACCGGAAGCGCTTCTATTCTACGATGGATGAGTGAGAGGAAAAGCTGAAAAGCCGTCGCCTCCGCCGCCGCCCGCTGCTCCTCCCTCCGCGCGCGCCCCGGCCGCCCGCTTCTCTTCCCCCACCTTCCACCTGCGCCGCCCGCCTCTCCTCCCTCCACCTCGCGCCGGCACGCAGGGTCCACAAGAAGTGCGCCCTCCAGGAGGTTAACCCGCCCCGGTTCGCCTAGGGTCTGTCCCGTCCCGTAGCCGATCGGATCGGCAGGTCGCCGCCGTCGACGCCGCGATGCAGAGGTACGGACTGCAGCTCCGCACAAAGCCGCAAGCGTCCTCGTCGTCACGCCCACCGCCGCCTCCGGCGCGGGCCCTGGCGGCCTTCGCCGACGACGATGACGACGACGTGGAGCAAGAGATCCTCCGCCAGGCGGCCAAGAAGCGCGCTCTCCAGAAGGTAAACTGCCGCGCGTACCCTTCTCCACCGATTGGATGCCAGCACATTAGATGATTTTTTTTTCTGCCTTTGCCCCCTTGTCCTGATGGTGCTGTTGCCCACGCACAGGTGGAGGAGCAGCAGAAGAAGGCCCTGGAGGAGGATCCTCGGTGTACGCCTACGACGACGAGCTGTACGACGAAATGAAAGAGAAGGAAGCCCGCCCTAAGATGCAGGATAAGGTCGTCCGCGAGGTAATTCCTCCATCCTGCCCTTGAGATTGCTTCGTTTATGCTCACTGCGATACGTGACAGAGTATAGTTACTAGTTAGTTACGACTTACAAGTACTTTTTAGTTTTTAGTGAAGAATACTAGTTGCTACCTTAGTAGTGTTCGATTCCTGTTACATTCAAAGTGGAGCTTGTGGCGTTTTTATTTGTTTGTTGGGAAGGAAAAGGAGCAAAAGGCATTGCTGTTATGTGGAGGAGGTTTGCCTTGGTGCTTAGCTTGAGAGTTTCCTTTGTTCGTGAGATGAATTTTTAATTGAGGGCTAAATGGGGATTATAGCGCAAGCTGAAAAATCTCTTATTTATGATTCCATTTTTTTTTGGCAAAAGTCTGTTCGCTTTTTGTTGAATGTTTGTTGATGTGGGTGTTTGAAAATTAGCATGTCCTATAGATATCTGATTTTTGAATTTTGCACAAGCTTTAGTATTGAGAAAGACATTACTTCATATAGTTACTCAATCATGCATGCTATATTGGTTGTATTTGAGTGGAGGCTTTTCCAAATTGGTGCTTGGTTCAACATTTCATATGCTAACATGATATTTTCTTTGTTGTTTCTGACTTGTGCTACTAGTTGTGAGTTTTATTCTTGTCTTATATTTCATTTTTTTTTAATATAATGCATCTCCTTTGAACAGTCAAAGTATATTGCACAACTTAAGGAAAAAGCAGAGCTACGCAAACGAGAACAGGATATAATATACGAGAGGAAGCTTCAGAAAGAGAGAAGCAAGGAGGACCACCTCTTTGGGGACAAGGATAAATTTGTAACATCTGCCTACAGGAAGAAACTTGAGGAGCAGCAAAAGTGGCTTGAAGAAGAGAGAATAAGGCAGCTACGAGAAGAAAAGGAAGATGTAAGTGTTATTCATGTGTTTGCTGTTATCCTCTATACCTGCATTTTTCTGTTCGTGAGTTCCTATTTGAATTACTTCTTTCTGTTTCTTTCAAGCTGCATGTTTACCTCTGTACTTTATTCAATATGATATGCTACGGATATATATAATCTACTTATTTCCAATGGAACCCTGTTCATGAGTCAGTCTAGTTCACCTTTATGAATTACGTTCAAATTGGATGGCTAGTGCATCCTGTTGAGATTTGTGTTTTATGATATATCATCAAGTGTCTAGTTTGAATTAGACTGTTTTTACATTGTGGCTACATACCACCTCTTTGTCACCAGACTATGAATGAAGGGATTTTAGTGCCTATGATTTCTGATGCATGCATATATGAAACTGGCCTTTTAGCTTATCCCTTACTTCGGGACTATATTTATTTGTAGCTAATGATTTAATTTGTTTCTCCAAAATATGATCTGCTAACTATAAATGCCCCTTTAGCATTTTGTCATTTGTCTGTCATGCCTTCCCTGATCACAATATTAGTGACAGAAATGCTGGTTTTCCTCATGTTCATCTGCAAAACAGATTGCCTACCAGAAGGAGCTGCATAACCATTTTGCAGCCATAGTCTGCTGGCTAATGTATTTTCTCCATTTGTCTTTTCTAGGTAACTAAAAAGAAAGACTTGAGTGATTTTTACTTTGGGCTTGAGAGGAATGTTGCTTTTGGTGCACGGACACATGGTAACACAAAATCTGCTGATCCTCAAAAAGTCGGACAATAAACCAGAGGATACAAATACTAGTAGCCTTGGTGCTGAAGCCTCTGAACCTTCTCCAAAGCGTAGAAGAGAATCCAGTGTAGTATCGGAGGGGGACTAAGGGTATGGAAGAACCCTTGGCAAGGCAAACGAGGGATTCAACAGCTGCTGCATCTACTGAGAAAAATGCTGCTGATGTTCCATCAAATGCTAAAGAGAACCCACAAAACACTCAGCCAGCAAAGGTTACTGATGATCACTACAAGAGAGGTGATGACGCACTTGCTGCTGCTAGAGCGCGGGCACTGGCCCGAAAGAAAGCAAAGGAGCAGCAATTGTGAAAAGTCAGAAAAGTCTACCGATCCTTGAGGCATAATTTCCTATTTTATTTAATAGGATTGTGTAAAGATGTTATCTAATAGCTTCCGTGCACCTTGAAAAGCATTTTATTTGTGGATGATGCATATCAATGTTGTAAAATGGCCCCTTCACGTGCCATCTTCTGCGAGTAAAATTGGTGTTTTGACTGGTAGAGTTGAAAGTTAATGCTTTTTTTTTTTTATTGTGAGACGAATGGAAGTTAAAGCATTTAATGAAGTAACCTGGCAGAGTAAACAAAAAGGTTATGTAGATCTGTTGTTTTCTTCATAAAGCCGATCTTAACGGATAGTTTCATTTTGTTGTTTCCCAAATATGTCATATCAATAAATAGTATTTGATGCATGGGTGAAACAACCTTGTACTATTAATGTTTGTAAAAAAAACTTGTACATGTATGCTTCCTCTATTCCTTTTTACATGTCAAATTAGATTTGTTCTAATTCAAACATTATATCTTTGACCATCTATTTCAAAAAAATCCTTGTAGTTTTACAACATGTGAATTATGCATTATAAAATTATTTTTCATATTGTGAATCTAAAAACATAAATATTATGTCATGAAACTATATTTTTTTAAAAAAATAATGGTCAAACTTAGAATTGTTTGACTTAGGAAAAGTCTAATACAACATGTAATAAAAGCGGAAGGAGTATTACTTTTTGCATTTAATTTTGACACATAAACATGGAAACAATACTCATCATCATTGCGTTTAATTCTGACACGTAAACTTGGAAACAGTGTTTATAGGGTTTCAATCTAGGAGAAACTCATTTTGTCTTGCTTGTCATCAGAATCGATTATGTGGCACAACCAGAATTGATTATGTGGCACAACCCATTGAGTGGCTGTTATATAGTTAAACCATCCGTGGTTAACAAAAATACTTAGCATAGTGATTGCTAAATGTTGTCAGAGTGGATTGGTGGGTAGCCAGACAAGCCTTTTGTAAATTTTGAAGTTGTCAAGCTAATTCTTATCCTATCTTGGGCTCATCAAGTGATTACAAACAATGGTGCATCTATATCTACCTTAGTGATGCGTCTTTTTGCCCATAAAACATGCTCTTATTTTTTAGCTCAATTCTCACTTGGAGATAGTAATACAAGAAAGTGTGCTTTTTCTCGAATACACATCATTGTAACTAAAATAAAAAAAAAAGTTCTTATACTATACAAATGATGTGCTCTAGCAAGTGCTCTAGAAGGTCTACAGGATTACAGGCTAGTTAGATTCAAGTTTTGATATTACAAGAAAGTATTCTCAATTTCTCGCTTGGAGCTACTAATATAAGAAAGTGTTTATCAAACCGATAACCATATGAAATTTCCCTAGAAACGACTTTTTCAAAATTGACCCGAACCACCATGATTAAAGAGAAGCAGAGCACTTCTTGCTCGTAGTTAAGATAAATTGTTAAAGAAAAACATGTGTTTCCTTTTTTTTCCTTTCCTTTAGGTTAAGGGCCGCAAGGATGGCAACGAATGGATATAAAATGAGGATCCTATGTTAAAAGTCATTTGGTAACTAATCCTTGTGGTTACAGAGGAGCCTTGTTCCAAAGGTAAACACGTGTTTTGATTTTATATCAAATATCAAACTACTCCTTTTATATTACAGTTAAATATTGCACTGCATGTTAATGCTAAAGAAATGATAGTGTTCTCTCTATCTCAAATTATAGATAGGTCTTCGAGTTATGGCTCTGTTCAGCTGGCTGTTTCCGGCTGTTTTTGGCTGGTTCTCCTTCACGTCGGCATAGTAGCCACAGGCAGCAGACCAGCCAAAACCAGCCGCCAACCAACCAACCAGCGGAACACGCTCATATAAGTTTTGCTATAACACTTAAATATAACCTATGCCTAGATATAATGACATATAATACTAAAACCAAAACCAACTAAGAACGAGGAGTACTACTCATTTGCCACGACAACGAAAAGGGGTAGTGCTTTCTATACTAAAGATAAATCTATTCCACTTCCTAAGAATCATCGAATTATTTTAATTTTAACTAATTTTATAGAACACCAATAACATCTATAAATGCCAAATAAGTAGGTACATTCCCTTATACATATATCTCATCTCATGATATTTCCCTAAAAAAAGAATATATCTCATGATATACATATTTAGTGATATTAAGTTGGTGTTATAAATAAAACATAAAATAGCTTGATTTATAATAATTATAGAAGTTAATTTAATTTAGGATGGAGGGAGTAGTGATCAGCCTGATGCCCCTGATTCTGGTTGTTCCTGATATCGGTCTCTGTAGAAATTTCATGTTCCTATTTTTAAGGTTTTCAAGTAGTATTAAAAATAGTGCAAACAAGTTTTATTTCTATGAAACGTTTATCTGCTGTGAAACTACTACCATTCAGTTGGTCGTAAACCTGGGACAGATAGATGAATTTGCTTGTCTGACCGCAGCTGGAGTTTTTTTCGGCAGCGTAGTGATGGTATTTTGCTACTGTTTGAGCACCACAGTAAAACCATCAGGTGTTCTTAAAAAAAAAAAGTAAAACCATCAGGTGGGCCCCACCTGCACAGTCCACAGCGAGAGCAGAGCAGAAAGGGCTTTGGTTTCGTCGTCGAATCGCCATTTCGTCATCCCATCCCAAACACTCTTCGTCCCTCCTCTCTTCGGCTCCCCGAGTCGATATCTCACCGCGCGAGTTTAGGCCTCGCCGCCACGGCGCCACGCGACCAAAAACCCTAGCGCTCGAGCAAGTTCGAGGGAGACACAGACCTCAGTGCCTCGCCCAGAGCGGCCCGGCCCGGCCCCGACGGCATGGAGAGCCTCGTCCTCGCCTCCTCCTGCTCCGTGTCCCCACGGCTCCCGCCACTCTCCTCCGCCGCCCGCTTCCGGAGGCTGCCCGGCTCCGTGCCGCCGCCGCCGGCGGTTGCGTCCACCGGCGGGGCCGCGCGGAAAGGGCCGAGGAGGCCCAGGCTCTTCGTCGCCGCCGCCGCCGCGGCTCCTCGCGGATCCGGGAACGGTGAGGGGACCAGCCTCCCTCTTCTGATGCCTTTTCTCCCTTCCTGGTTGCGCGCTGCTCAGTTTCCTGCGAGCGAGGGCGCGCTGTTTGACTAGGTGTTAAGCTGGCCCAGGCTTGCCTCTGAATTGCTATGATTGTTCCGTTTTGTTCATTTATCTATCTCGACCCTATCCTTGCCGCCTCTGCCTGTGGAACTGAGTGCGGTCTGATTTTCCATAATTCACATCTGAAATTGTAGCTGACAAAATTACTACTAGTAGTTGAGAACCGAGCTGGGAATAGTCAGCTTATCCGTTCGCTTTTTAGTAATATAATAAAGCAGCTGATGAGTAGAGTAGAGCTGAGAATGTTTTGTCACTCGTGGGTTGTTCCCATTTCTATTCGCGTAGTAGTGCGTATTTATTCTGATATCATTAAATAAAAACGTTCGTTATATCAGTTTTCATGGGTTCGAGAGCGAAAGGCTTTGCAAGCATATCATCTTCGACGGGCGATGAGAATATGTCTACTGGAACCGGTACCCTGCCTCCCACGCCTCCCCCGTCATCATACTTGTGAGTATCCCCCCTCGTTTCTCTGTGTATGCTGTTATCAACTTTACCTTTGCATAACTTAGTTACTTAGCATATATGTAATCTCTGCAGTGGTTCACCTGTTTTCTGGATTGGAGTTGGTGTAGCATTGTCTGTGGCGTTTACAACGGTGCGAATCCCTTTGTCTTTAATGCTATACCATGCTTTTATGAATATCGTTCATTTGTAACTTAAATACTTGGTGGTTTGATGTATCAGGTCTCTTCCATGGTAAAGGTGAGCTCACAGCTATTCTCTGCTTTTTATGTTACCAAACGGTATGTATCTCATACAAGCTCATGGTTACTCCTAATAATTACCCTACGCCTGGCTGGTGATGGTTGGACATGAATCAGCAGTTCTTTGTGTTAGCCTTTCTGTGCTATGCTTGCTTAGTCTTCCATTATCTCTGCACTGTATCAGTCCATTTCTGAGGTTTCTGCCTCTTATCTATTTGAATTTCGACCAACTTTTTTTTTTCTTAATAGACCATAGTTATGATATCTAATAAGTATGATATTAAGAAAGTATGTTTCAAGACAAATTTACACATATATGACTTCTATGTTTCTCAGTTAAACATTTTGAAAACAATTGATGGTCATTAGAATATTGTTATAATATCTGTTAAGTATGATATTATGAAAGCACATTTCAAGACATATTTACACATGTTTTTTATGTTTCTTAGCTAAATATGTTGAAAACTGTTGACGGTCAAAATTTTAAAAATTTGACTGGATTTTGGGGCTGATGACACTTTTGCCCTGCTTTATTGAAAGCAACAGAATTGTGCTGGGTTACCACCTTGTAGACAGGTTCAGAGAGGGAAAAGGCATTTAAAACACTCTTGAAAGAGCTATAGGACGAGGTCACATTTTCATGCAGCTCTACCTTAGTTTGACCTGATTTTTTTTTTCTCGAAAACACAGGAGAGCTGTGCCTCATTATGTTAAGAAGATAGTAAAGAGTAAAGGGCAAGATCCCAAACAACAGAAACACCCCGATGACCTGATTTTGCTCAAAGTGTTATTTATGATCAGAGGGACTATCATTTTAGTAGTTTGAAGCGTATGTTGTCCTATGAAGGTGGTGGTGGGTGGGTGCTTTTGTGTGTGGTTGGGGGGGGGCTCATGGCCCTACTCAGCCTGGTTCTCAGGATATGCAGGTTTTGGGCATTTCTCCAGAGCCAGGCTCACCAGATGCGGGCAATTACTCAGATAACAACATTGTTAGTACATGATTAATGTATATTAATTGATATTAATATATTTCAAATAATATTAAGGAATAATAAGGTAAATTAAGAGCAATAAAAAATAGTTGCACATAATACATATCATAATTATGTTTTATCTTACACAATAATAATTTATCTCATGCAATACATTCTCGTGCGAGCAACCAAACACCATCTTAACTCAGCCAGGCTAGCTAGGTGCAAGCAACCAAACATGACACCATTGTATGCCCTCAGCCTGTCTCTCGAGGGCCTGGCTTCCCGATACGCACCAGGATGAACTCAAACGCAAACCAATCATGCTCTATACCTTTAACTCATACTATCACTATTGCCGCAATTCCTTTCAAAATTGTACGTTGTACACACTTCATATGATCATACTCCCTCCATCTATTTATCGGAGTCATCTTAGAGTCATGCACGCGGTGACCAAGGAGGGGGTGGCGCATGCAGGCAGTTGAATTAATTCCACCAATGAGATGAGCCACATGTAAATGGTTATATTAATTAGGCCAGTGAGAGGAGCTGCATGCGCCTAGGAAGATGTGAAAACTGTGGTCCCTAGCTTAGACGACTCCGACTTTTGGAGAAATTTTTTTTGGTAAGATGACTCCGATAAATGGACGGAGGGAGTATTTCACTAGGTTTGGCCCTCGTACCCATTTGTTGTTGCCTGAATCAGCCTGATACAGTTTGCGTTGCATCTTTGAATTTGGCTGTGCGTGATCTATTTGCTTACCCATTTTTTTCACTTGTTGCTAAATCTGTTGCAGAGATATGCCATGGAGCAAGCATTTAAGTCAATGATGACCCAGGCACCACCCAACTCATTTGGCTCCAACTCACCTTTCCCATTTGGCATGCCGCCACAGGCATCTCCTACTGCACCAAGCAGTTATCCGTACGTGGAACCAAAGAAAGATACCTCCCCACAGGTGTCAACTGTTGATGTCACAGCTACTGAAGTGGAAGCCGCTGGGACATCGAAAGAGGTGGATGTGGCTGAAACGCCGCAACCTTTGAAGAAATTTGGTATGGCATTTAGGCTTGTGGAGTTTCTTTCTTTTACTACCCTTGAGGTGGTATGGCATGCTCAATTTGTATGTTGCCATTGTTGTGCAATTATACTAATAAATGAAGACGCACTACTCATTATTTGATATCTGCTTCTCATTCTGACAACCATAATTAAATGTATGCAGCATTTGTTGATGTTTCTCCTGAAGAGTTGCAGCAAAAGAACCTCCAATCTTCACTGGAGACAGTAGACGTAAAACATGATAGCACAGACAGTGAAAGTAAGGAGGACACTGAGGAAAAAGTAAGTTTTGTTACAAAGCGAGGTAATAAGCTTCCTGCAAAATCCACTGTATTTATTCAATACCTTGGTTTCTGTAATTCTCAAAGGTCCTCACAAATGGAGCGACTTTTAAGCCGAATGAAGATGCTGCTCGTGGGCCAACTGAATCTAGTAAGTAACTGAAAACATACATCTTGTGGATTTCTATTTGTATCTCAGTATCTTTCTTATAATAAAATGATTTGGTAGTGTTCCTTTTATCTGGTTTTCCTGGTCTTCTGAATAGATTCCTCAACTGATTATATTATAGGTAACTCGGGACCTATGCTATCCGTTGAAACAATTGAGAAAATGATGGAAGATCCAACTGTGCAGAATATGGTGTATCCGTAAGTTTGCTAAGTCACCTCACTATGCCGTCATTTTATTGGAAACAGAAGCTCATCTGCTTCCCAAATCCCAAGAATTAGGTTTATTTTACTGTTAATTGTAATAGCTTTGTGAATATTGGCGATGCTCATTTGTGTGATGAGGATAATTAAGTGATGGATAGTAAAAAAAATAATACCTTAGGTTTACTAGAGCAATAACTATCCTGAACTTTGCTAGTTTGAGAAACATGACATCTGCTGACTTTTCTTGCTATACTTAGTATGAAGTTAGTTCGTCTTTGGAGGAACTCCATGGTTTAACATAAAGATAGAATTGCCTAGAATTGTTTCAGTGTACCTGTGTTTGGGATGAATGAACCATAGAGCAAGGTCTCCCAAGTAATGATCAATAAAGTGGGATCACATAATACTCCCTCCAGCCTCCAGTACAAATAAATGGTGGGATTGTCTGAAGCCAATTATTTTAAACTTTGGTAATAAATAGTTTTTTATTTGTTGAGCTAGTATGTGAAAATAAAAGCAGATTTGTCTCAAAATCTAGTTTCAATACACAAATATCCCATAATTAGAAGTACCTAGTTAAAGTTGTTATGGAGGCCATATCGATGTCCAAAATGTCACTCACTTTTTACTGGGAGTTGCATCCTATCAGTGCTCCCATTTTCGCGTGTCATGTGTTTGGAATGAAGTGGTAATGTCTTTTGCAGTAAGGCCTCCCATGTCATGGACAGCCTGCTAAGTTAATTTTAGTAGTTGTGAAATTAATTCTTGTGGAGGAATATTAAGAAACAGGAACTCTCCTTTTGTTCCGAGTAAACTGAAAAAGTTTTGCTGATTTTGTCACATGTTGCAGCTACTTACCTGAAGAGATGAGGAACCCAGATTCCTTCAAGTGTATGCCCATGAATCCTGATCACTTATCTAGATAATTAATAGCTAATATCCAGACTTGATTTTCCATTTTAAATAGTGATTTATGTTAATATCATTTTCCAGGGATGCTGCAGAATCCAATGTACCGCCAACAACTACAGGATATGCTGTAAGTAATACATCTATTTGCACCCTGCTTTTGTATATGCATCGGTTTTCTGTTTTGCTTTTTCACCTTTTTTATTTTCACTTTACGTTTTAACTTGGATATTGCAATCTTGTATTTTAAGGCTTTAACTTATCGTTTTAGAATTAAGATGAACCACAGCATTGGTAGTTTGGTTATTGATCAAAGCCTGTCATTAGTACATACCATATAAATCTTGAATAATGATGCCATGGGATGGTAGAAGCATTTAGGATGATGCCAGGTATCCTCTGGGCAATGCCAACTAATGTGGTCTTAGCACAAAACTTACACCCCAACTCACGGTCTCATGGACCAACTGATAATCAACTTATCATACTGGATACCATATGCAGTTAAAGAGCTAACAAGTATTGATACCTGAATGTTTAACACTAACTTCTTATCAGAAATCCTCATCTTTATTTTAGCACAAACATCTTCCCTGATATTTTTTTTTTACTGATGCTGCTACCTATTGACAGAAATAACATGGGTGCATCTCCTGATCAATGGGATAACCGCATGGTTGATCACCTGAAGAACTTTGACCTTAGCAGTCCAGAAGTGCGGCAACAGTTTGGTGAGTGAATTGAATGCTTTCTACATAACTTGGGTTTTGTTTGGAACATATGAATTCCACAAAATTCCCCATGCCATCTAATACATTTATTCCTGCCTGTGATTCTTTGTTACGGTAATTGTTGTCATTGTTTGCTTCAAATATGTTCCTCCAAAGTTTTGCTAGGCGCTAGGCGAAATCTAGTTGACGACCCTTAGCCTAGTGACTAGTCCAGCCTAGCCTAGGCTAGCCTAGGCGATGCTATGCGTTTTGCTAGGAGATGGCTAATACATGTGTATATACATTTTTTAAGCAGAATATGTATATAGATACTTAAAAGAAAAAGAAAAAAATAGAAGATCAGTGGTTATGGAATGGAGAGAAAGAGAAAAAAGGCCCCCATTTAACGGCCCTACTGACCCACCACGACTCACCCACCACGGCCCAACCAATATCCCTTCGTCTTCGTCGCGTCGCCGCTTGTCCCCGTGTCCTTCGTCGCGTCACCGCCCTCGTCGCTGCGTCCTCCGCCGCCCCCATCTCCGCCTCCTCAGTGTCGCTCGTGCCCTCTGCCGCCCTAGTCCCTGCTTCTCCGCCTCCTTTGCCACGGCCAGCGCCTGCTCCTCCCTCGCCGGCGACCTCAGCCCGCCTAGGGGTCCGCTTACCCCCATAGGCGAGGCGGAACCCCCTCGCCGAGTGACTGGTCGCGCCTAGGCGGATCCTAATCGTCGACTTTCAGAACTTTGTGTTCCTCTGATGTGAGGCTGCCACAAGCTAAAATATTTAGATTTGAGAATCTGGTGTTCTTAGAATACCCATGTTACATTCTTATGCTAAAACTTAGCATAGTTGGCACATGCTTCTAGTGTTTGCAAGGCAAGGGTAACAGTTAAGTTATTTTAGTTAAGAATCTGTGCTTCTGTGGTATCATTGTTTTTATTGTTTATCAAAGAACTGTTTAGTGCAAATTTTGTTCCTTTGGTTATCGATCAAAGCAGTTTTGCTTATATGAGATATGAACTCCTAAATTATTTGATTGCTTGTACAGCACAAGTTGGCATGACTCCGGAGGAAGTGGTATCGAAAATAATGGCAAACCCAGATGTAGCTGTTGCATTCCAGAATCCAAAAATACAGACAGCCATCATGGACGTAAGACCCTGTAGAAACTCATCAATTATACTGCTTTATTTATTTAGTCATTTGAGTCTTCTGACATGGTGCCATCTTGATGCAGTGCTCGCAGAACCCTCTTAACATTGTAAAATACCAAAACGACAAGGAGGTATTTCTATACCCTCTTGCTGTCGCAGTCAGTTCACGAACATAGATGGGAGTGCCACCCTGCTTACCTTTCTAATACGATCTTCTCTGCTTTTAGGTCATGGACGTTTTCATGAAGATATCACAAATCTTCCCCCAAATTAACGGCTAGGTGATCTCTGTCGAGGGGTTGCAGTTTTGACTTTTGTCGGCCCATGATCTCCATTCTGGAGGACCACTGTGGTTCCCATGTGTCAAGAAAGGGAACAACACCTGTTGGGCCATGACGCTCCAGATATATCCTCACTGTATCAAGGTTTTTGAGTTACCTGCTATGTGCGTCGTGTGATGTAGCAGCCTTGGTTTAGCTATATGACTATGATGACCCTACCTACTTCATAAAGTCAGGCTAGTGAGAATAGCAGGGTCAAAAGATATTTATTTACATTGCATCGGCAGCAAGTGTCTGCGCGCGGCTTTGCCGTTGCATGGTTTATCTCGTAGGTTGTGGAAGGCGCAGCAGAGATGGGCCGTACCATATCAGATCAATTTTGATATACATAATTGCTATCATCAGTCAATGTGTAATATATTAGAGACACAATGGCAATGCAAGTAATCTGTTTCGACATTTCCTGACAATAGTCGGGCGACAATGCAGTGTGATTCGTCAACAGGAGCCGATGAGCGGTGCGCTGGGGAGCAACATATTTGGGACCCCGACCCCCGGACAGGCGACCGGTATGATATTGCTGACCGACCAGGTCCCCTCGGCTAATCGCTACTCCCTCCTCGCTAGTCGTCACCGTCCCCATTCCCCACGGCCCCACCCGCCCGTGCGTACGTGCGCCGGGATCGAGCTCTTCTCGAGCGCGGTTCACACGGACTAGAGACCACGACCGTGATCACGCGCTGATACGTCAGCGTCAGAGAGGAGGCAGAGTCAGGAATCCAACGCAGCGGACGGGTGCGGATCCGATCGACGTTATTTTGACCTGGCCTAGCCCAGGCGCACACGGCGCCGTCGAGGCAGCAGAGCACAGCAGCGCGCGCCTCGCCCTCGCCCTCGCTCCTCGGAGGAAAAGGAAACCCCGCGTCGCGTCCGTCGCCGACGTTTTCAAAGGATGCATGCATCCCGTTCCCGTACGTGCCGGCTTGGAATCTCCGCTATGGCATTTGTTGGCACGCAGCACCACCGCAGCAAGCGCTGACGGCTGGCGCGTGAGCAACACCGACCGCAGTTCCATGGCATGGGATCGGTCGGAGGAGGTCCAAATTAAAGTCCAAGTCTAACACGAGCACCACCACACCAGTCGGAGCCACCAATGTACAGTACGTAGTAGCAATGGCGACCGAGGGGGGGTTGAGTGACGGACGAGGACGACTCGCGGCGGGCGTGGTCGACGTTTTGACCTGGCCGAGCCCGCCCAGGCGCACACGGCGCCGTCGTCGAGCTAGGGCGAGGCAGCGCGCCTCGCTTCTCGGAGGGACACGAAACCCGCGTCGCGTCGCCGTCGGCAAAGGATGCAATGCACCCCGTGCCGGCTTGGTCGGGGCCGAGCGGCTATGGCAGTTGGCACGCAGCACCGCCACAGGCGCCGGCGGCTGGCGGCTGGCGGCCGGCGCGTGGACGTGAGCAACAACGACCGCATGTAGTTCCATGCGATCAAAGGTGGTTCAAGGATGGCTCCTGATGCCGGCCTCCAAGTCATCAGCATGCGCCAACGTTTAAACGAAACGACACGCGTTGCTGAATGCTGATGGATCAATTTTAATTTGCCACTGATCCGGCCAGTCTTGTACTAGTAATTTTTTTCGTTCACTTCGAACGAATGAATGAAAAGGCAAACGCCGCCTGTCATTTGCTTGCGCTCAGAAAGGGGAGAGAGAAAAAAAAAATGCTGTTACGCTCGGATTGGATCGGTGGATGAATGAAATCTACCGCAAGAACGTCGGCCCATGATCTGTGGACAATTTTTCCAACAGATTTATTTGCCCACCCACTTTAATCAGACGTATAAAAGGGAAAAAAAAAACTGCAAATACAGCTGTAAAACTCTGATGAGCTGACGACAGTTGTCAAAGGTAGAATCGTTGACAACTAACGCTGCTGTCTTCTTGAAACTGTACATCCTGTTCAACAGTGCGGCAGGCGATGAAAGACTTGTAATTAGGTAGGCCATTCAAAGGTTTGTTTTGTTTACATGGACTGGAGGAACAGGAACTATGTAGACGAATGGCAGTGGTTAAGTAACCTATAAATGGTCATCGATTTTAACGCGCAATCAGCTTTTTTCTTTTTATTTTCCAAAAACAAAATTAACCTTGCTAATAGTCTACTCCAAATTTAGTCGTTTTGTGTTCTGTCACAGCCATTGGTTTTTCTCATACGGATGCATATAGAAGGAGGATGTCAAATCAAGATCTTCTCTCGCTGAGTCGTTTCTCCAAGAACCTTTTAGCTTCAAACTATTTTTTTTCACAACATTGGGTTCTATACAGAAAATGCATACACATTTTCTTTATTTGTTACCCGTACGTCAAGAACTACCAACTCTTCCTAAAAAAAAAAAAAAGTACCAACTCTTGCCGCCGTACTATGATAGTACTGCTACTATACTAGCACTAGCGATTTCTTAGTTACTTTTGGAAGGGATTCTGGTAATGATTATCGGCTAGAGGTATAGTATAAGAAAAGGCGGTTGCACTGGAAGATTGATTGCTGACTGCTTTGTCGCATTGACAAGTCGCTACCAAAGACTTACCAATCGGATGCATGCATTTTGTCGTTGTGACCTCTCTCCAAAACCTGTAAAGTAAATTTGAACACGAGGCGAATTTTATTTGACAATTTGCTATAGCTTAAGCCACACAAGGTCCAGCGGTGAGATGGATGTTTTAACAATAATTCAACTTTCAGTTGAAGACACGAAATGGTTGATGTTCAGTTCAGGCCGGCTGAAGAAATTCACAACGGAAATGCAAGAAACATATGACGCTATATTTTCTGACGAAGGCGAGAGCAACTCTCCATCCATTTCCTGACGCGTACCAATTTAGATTCTGGACTTTGAGACCCGATGGAGGTGAAAACAAAAAAATGTAAAAATCAGAGACAGTATCTGGAACTTTGTAAAGTTCAATCATTAAGGTGATAAAGGGCAAAGACTTTCTCTAAAAAATAGAACAGTGCAAATATGACTCAAGCCGCTCAAGTTTGAACATGATGCACATCACATTTTTAGCCCAAGAACTTTCCTGAAAGTGCCACTTTGCAACTGTTCTAGGAATCTTCTCGTAAAAACAATGACCAGGTACGACAGAGTGGTCCGGTCAGCACCCCCACGTCGCCCCCCCCCGGGCGACACAGGCGAACCCCTAGCCGCCGCCCCCAGTCCGCCGCCACCACTATTCCTCCCCCCTCGCCGCTGCCAGAGGGAGCTGCCGGGAGGCCCGCGGCTCCCTAGGAGGGCGGCGGCGAGGCACTCACCCAGGAGGGCCGCGACCATCTTCGCGTCGGGAGAGTGATTGGGCGGCCGGGATGGCGCCAAGGCCAGCCGTGCGAGGTGGTTGGGCGCGCTGCCGGCGGCAAGGGCGACGCTGCGGCTGGGCGGTAAAGGCTCGGGCGCACGGGTCCGGAGGGGCTCGCCGAGGTTCCCGGCGCGCCATGATCCGCCTCCCGGCCGACCTCCTGGCCAGGATTCGCTGCAAGCGTGGTGCGGGTGGTGCGGTGCGGGGTGGCGCGGTGGCGCCGGCGCACGGTGGTGCGGTGGAGGCAGCGGCAGCGCCCGCAGGTGCTGCTGCGGTGTGGGAGGGGCGGATTCGAGGGAGGGGATGATCCGCCGCCGGTCGCGAACTGAGGCCTGGCCCCTCGATCTTTCGCGCGGTGGTCGGTGGAAGGTTTTCTTGCTCGCCGTTTTCCCAACGCCACCTCCAAGGCCGGTGGCCTTGGGCGACGGCCCGCTGGGCGGTGGCGGCTGTGTCCTGGCGGGCGCAGGGGCAGTGGCGGGTTCCCCCCCTCGCCCCTCCTTCTTCTTGGCGGTGGCCAATTTGCGGCGGTGGCCGGGGTTCGTGCGGCGTTGGGGGGCGGCCTGGTCTATGCCGCCCTTCCCCAAGTCCTTCACTGCTGCCGCGAGGCGGTCATCGTGATGACGGAGGCCTTGGCGTCATCGGGGTGCTGGTGCGGGGCTCGGCCTCGGTCCGTTCCGCCGGCAGGGGCGCTACCCATTCAGCATGGCGGCGGGAGGCCGGCCTTCGGTGTGTGGTCCAGTCGGCGGGTGCCGGGCGCAGCTGCGGGCCGCCTGAGTGGCCGGCGCGTCAATCCCGCCGGTGAGGCTTCGGCTGGTGGTTGGCAGGCGACGACATTGGCCTCCTCGTGGAGTCCCGGCTTGTTGACCAACGTCCGTGTTGCGGTTTCCTTGGGCGAAAGGCTGGCGATGGCGACATCTGTGGGTGTCGTTCCCCCCTGTTGAGGGCATCGCGGCCGCAACACTCTCCTCGGGTGAAAACCCGTCCTTCCTTGGACAGCGACGGCGGCGCTCGGACGTCGTAACCTTCTTGAAGGCGTCGTTGGGGATTTGTGACTTGGTCGGTTTGTCTCGTGGCGGGGCCTTTTGGTTCGTCGTTTACCGCTGTTGTGGTGCGAGGGTGGTGTCGGTGGTGGAGTAGGCGTAGTTTTTGTTTTTAGTTGCTTTGTTTGTTTTTTTAACCAGGTGGCTCGTGTCGATGAAGCAATCCGACCGAGTTTAGTGGGGTGAAGTGGTTAGTGGAGTGGTGGCTCGTGTCGATGGCCCAATCCGACCGAGTTCAGTGCTGTCAAGTGGTTGCTCGCATCGAAGTTGAGTGGGCGTTTTTGTGGCGCGAGTTGAGTTGTTTTGGTACCTAGGTTTGCAGATGGAGTAGGGTACCCTCCACAATTGTATGTGTGGTTTTCGCCCAGTTTCCACTTCAAAAACTGGGCGGGGCACTTGCCTTCTTTTTTCTTTATTCGTCTAATAGAAATCGCGGCAAAGCTTTTGCCGTCCTTTCGAAAAAAAACAATGACCAGGTAAAACAGGCCGCGCGCGGGGCGGGCGAAAAGTGCAGCTCCATGCCGATGACTCCCTTCACATATTATATTGAAAAAAATAAAGCAGCAGCCATGGCATAAACGTTGGCCATGCACCTGGTATTCAGATTATTACAGACTGATGACTGTGCGTACTCACACCAGCACAGTACAATGTCTGAATCTCAGTTGGTTTGGCCATGCGCCTGGACCATCCAAGTGCAAATCCTGCATCGTCTCGAAGCAAATTTGAGTATCCATTTAATTTCTTCTTATTAATACGAATACAAAAGCAGTCTAGCCAGCTAGTTCCTCCTAGATTGGTTTAGTTTTTCCTTATTATGTATTGTTGAATCCCTCGCTCTCAGCCCTCACTGACTCTTCATGTCAACATTACTAACGACACTTAGGCGCGGAACAGGTGAATGTAGGATGTAGATAACTCAACGGCAAAAAA
Organism: Chrysopogon serrulatus; assembly: GCA_015844335.1. NCBI lineage: Eukaryota > Viridiplantae > Streptophyta > Magnoliopsida > Poales > Poaceae > Chrysopogon > Chrysopogon serrulatus. The sequence goes on along the minus strand of JADLZL010003627.1, from coordinate 20,486 downwards.
ATTGTGAGTGAGAGAGAGAGAGAGAGAGAGAGAGAGAGAAGAAGAAGAAGAAGAAGAAGAAGAAGAAGACGACGGTTGTTAAACTAGTACAAGTGGGAAGACGTAGATGTAATACGATTGACAATTCGACGTGCTAACCCCCGTGTCATGACAATGGGCGATTTGCAGGTTAGGTCAGCAGCAGCATGCAGTAGCTTCTTGGATGCCACCACATCCACATGAAAGCGCACGTCTCTGCTGGTGAGTGTGAGTGACCAGCGCGGCCGATAAACCAAGAACGCTAGCTTCGATCTGACCAGCAGCAATTTCACCACCGGCAACTCAGATTTTTCGACGGATTTTGGCGTGCATTCTCCGTTCTGCGCGTCCGCGGCGGCGTGTGGAAGCTAGAGGACAGGACACACATGAACAGTGTGTATATAGGGCGACCTAGCTTGTCGGATGTGCTGGGAGAAGCAAGCAGGACTGATACTGAAGCTGAATGACCTGACGCCGCAACTTTTCCAATCTCAGATCTTGCCCATTTGGACCAGTTCATGCTGTTTTTTCAAGCTGAAAACAGCACCGGACTGACCGGTGGGCATGTTCTGGTTAATATTTAGTCAATTTATTAGTCTTTTGAAGAAGTTGTTTCTAGATATGGAAACACGCCTCCTTTTTTACTTTCAACAACCCTTTTTATTCGTCGCATGCTCTCAAATTCTTCAAAAATCCTCGAATGGGATTAGCACAATTGATATCGTTTCCCCCACTTGACAGGAAAGGAAAGAAATACAATTCCGCCACGTGAAACAAAAACAAGTTGCCCATTTGGACCTTATACACACGTTACCCGAAGGAGGGATCTCTTGTCTTCCTCTCTCTCTCTCTCTCTCTCTCTCTCTCCTCTCTCTCTCTCTCTTTGTTAGACAATTCGGGGTCAAAAAAAATTAGGGACAGAAGCCGTGCATGATCAAATGCTTATGCACGTATGACGGAGCATATATGCAACGAAATTCTACTCTCGGTGCAGCACTTGAGGTGTACTAGCCGAAACAGTGCAGAAATAGAAAACACTTCCTGTTGCGCCATTTCTCTAGTTACACTTATTCCTGTTTTTTTTAATAGCCAAGGGTTATTATTGTTCTTCATAACTTTTCTTGGATGCTTGAGAGGTTTATTAAGAGGGAAAACAAATTAGCAACCAAGAATTCCATCCATCATTTTTCTAAAAGGAAGTCGATCACTCAGTAAAAATTCTCAGGAAATGTCTCAATTAGACTAAGCATCCCTTGGCTATCTGAGACAACTATATAGAAGCCCACTTATAACCGCCATCTATCAAAAAAAGGCACTAAGGGATTCTGAAGTACATGCATATGAGATCTAAAAAGGAACTTCTCCTATATACAACAAACAACTTCGTGTGTATATTTATCATGTCACTATTTTTAGTTATATGCCCCAAGGCCAGACTCTCATGTGGTGTGTGAGCATGCTGTCTAAATGCTTTTTTTCTTATATAAAAATGGGAGGTTTGGTTTGGCAACACATTTACGCCGGGAAAGGCTTTTTTTTAAAAACACAATAACCTATAGTCCAATGCTATGTGGACTAGGGCATATAAAGGGTGTCAGGTTTCGCGCAAGTGGTGACATCGACATGTTGGCGGTGGGATTGCCCTCTCTATGGTGGGACTGCCAGGGTGCTCAGGAACTGCTATAGGATTAGTCATCATAGTACTCGCTACTCCAATGCTAACCATCGGACTAATCCGATGTTGAAAAAGCCTCTCTAGAACTCTCTAGAATAACATTGAAGTGAGGCATTAGGTTAGTGGGCTTGACCATTGGACTAATAAGCACTAAGCATGTTTAAAATTTGACCATTTGTTGCAAGTCGTAACTATCCGTTGGAGCCCTTGGCAGTGGACTACCTAGGGCTAGCAGTGTGGCCGCTAGCGGCTGTGGCTGGCTGTTGCAAGCCAAAACGGCTAGTTCTTTGGTCCACCTTTATACTCCCTTAGACACTTGTTGAACCTTGCTCATCACATATAAGCCGAGAAAGCCTCCTAACTCTATTTTGCTCTCTTGCTCTTGCAAAACACTTTGAGAGAGGGATTGATACATCACTAGAGCATTGCATTGGTTGATTGCATATCTTGATGGACTAGTGATTGTGGTGCTTGGTGTTCTTGTTGCTCTTAGTGGTTGCCACCACCTAGACGGTTGAAGCTTTAGTGATTGGCGAGGGGAATTGGTGATTGTTTTTGCCCCCAATCAAGTTGATTGTGAAGAGGTTCTTAATCCCACCTTGTAGAGTGCAAATGGGATACTCTAATAAATTGTGTATGGCTAGGTGGAAGACTTGTGGGTGTGATTCTTGCAATATCCATTTTGTGGGTCTAGTGTGTGATGCTAGTTAGTACGCTAATCACTTACCATAAGACTTGCCACAATGGGGATTAAGTTGCCAGCAAGCAACTGAACCAACGAGTCTTGCGTGTGTCATCTCTCTTGCCCGATTTAGTATTAGCTCTACACTTCTATTCAATTTCATACTCTTGCTAGTCTGGTGCTTGTTGCTTGTGAAGTTGAGTAGTGGTAGCTCTCTTCTTAGTTGTAGCCTCAAGTATGTAATTAGTTGTTCTTGTTAGTAGTAACTTGTTGGTAGTTGCTCTTTTATTAATTTAGCTCTCTAGTTTAGCCTAGTTGCTAGTAGCTTTGTGTGGTGAAGTGTTTTAGTTAGTAACCAACCGCTACTAAAATTGTATAGAATGCTTGCTTCATGTGAACTTGAGTTAGTTCTTGTAGTTTCTATTAGGGTCACCTATTGTATGTGTGCGAATACAAAGTTTATACTTGTGGTTCAGTTGTGATGATGAGTGATTGATTCAACTACTAGTATCTCGGATGGGGTGCTACTGACGGTGGTGAAAGCCACGAGTTCCACATGTGCCTTGGCTTGTGTTGTGCAGGTGTCGAGCATGGAGGCGGTGGTCAACGGCGAGGTGAAGGTCAAGTGATGGCGGGCCGCGCCGAATGGTCCGGGAGCGGTGAAAGGGCGGGCGATCGAGACTTGACCGAGGGACCCGGAATCGCCGGGCGGGATCGCGTTGTTTGGCACTTGGCTTTGACAAGTGCAAGGACATGGGCCGGTTTGTTTGGTTTGGGCCTCAAAACCAACGAAGGCGGGTTTTGATGGTTTGGGCCTCAAAACCACCCGACGGGTTTCTGGGTTGAGCCTCAAAACCCTGGCGGAGGTCGCAAGGCGGACGGACGGCACGTGACGGCATCGGGGAGTTCGCGTCGAGGCGAAGCTACCAGTGAGAAGGCGCGGTGGCCGTCGGATCAAAGATTGCATCGAGTCGGTTCGAGTTGGACCGCAATGTTCCTAGGGCTAGGTGGTTTGATCAGAGTTGTATCAGGGGCAAAAACTAGAAAATGAAATAAGTCCGGTCGATAAGTAAGGTGGAGGGAGCCCCATCTCTCGCCACTCCCATTTGCATTTCCCTTCGTCCTTTCAAGGGTTTCCCTCTTCTAGGTTCTAAGTGAGAGAGAGGTCCACTATAATTAGTGTAAGAACCAAGTTTACTCATGGGAAAGGAGGTCCTGAATCCTCTTTGTTTCCTTGTTGGGTCAGATTGATGTGTTGATTCGCGTTTTGATTGTTGTTCTTCGCGTTCTTTGTTTTTCCTCTTCTCCCCCATTTGTTCCCAAATTGATTTCTCGAGCTATGGTTGATTATTTTGCGCACCGTTTGTTGCTGCTCGATCCTTGCTTGTGGGAGAACACTTCCACCGAAGGGTTTCTCCCAATTCATCTTGTCCAAGGAGATCGAAGCGATTCTTGGTGACACTCTGTTTTTACTTGTTTTCGTCGCCCCCTTTGTGATTCCCGTTGATTCATCCAATCTCAAGCTATGATCTCTTAGAGGGAGCTTCTCCACTACCTTAGAAACCTACGGTTCAAATTTGGTTGCAGTTGGTTGAGATTTGGAGGAGATCGGGCGGATTGAAGATCATGGCGTTTTTGTTCGTGCTGTTCGTGTGCTGGAACCCGTGCTGAACCTCAACACTTGAAGTGCTGAGCCTCAGCGATCTATAGCTTTTTGCTGTCTAAGTCTGTTTGTGCTGAACCTCAGCACTTAAGCGCTGGACCTCAGGGGTCTACTGTAGTTTCCGGTTTTGAGGATTTTCTTGTTTTCGCTTGGCTTTTCGTTGCTTTGAGTGTTCCGCTGTGTTCCCGGGGTCTACCGGAGAGCATCCAATCACCTATTGACTCGAGAACTATTCGCGTGTGAGTTTTGGGTTTTTGGTGAGTCGAGTGGGATAGTGGCTATTCGAAAGAAATTTTGATCGGCTCCCATTCACCCCCCCCCTCTGATCGCCGTTTTCGGTCCTTCAATTGGTATCAGAGCCGGTTAAGGATCATCACACCTTAATCGGTTGTGATCCGCTAGAAGGCGACATGGCTCATGGCTCAGGGAAGCCGTTGTTTTTCAATGGAACCAATTACCCGTACTAGAAGATTCGGATATCTACATATCTCCAGAGTCTCGGTGCAAGGGTATGGGAAATTTGTGAGAATGAGGATTACGTTGTTCTCCCTGCTCGTGTTGGTCAGAAACAAATGGAACAACATGATGCCAATAGCGAGGCACGTAATGCTCTCTTCTCGAGTCTTTTGGAGTCTTGAGTTTGAGCGTGTCGGACACTTGACTACTGCTAGAGAGATCTGGGTGAAGCTGCAAAGCTATCACGAGGGGACTCCCCAAATTAAGACCAGACTCTTTGACACATATTAGCAGGAGTATGAGAGTTTTCGGCAGCTTATCAACAAGATGCGTGCGAACAAGCCGAACTTGCCCTATGACGATCATGAGAGAGCTTTGAAGCTGTTGCATGCGCTTGATCGGAGTGTTTGGGATTCGAAGGTGCAAGCTCTTCTCGAGTCGCAGAACTACGAGACCCTCATCGTGGATGAGCTCTTTAGCAAGCTGAAGTCCAGTGAGATCGACCACCAGATCCAGGCCAAACTTCACAACCCCTCTGCTCCGACTATGGCGCTGGTGTTAGGTAACGGTGTCTCTAGTTCTTCCGCTGACCCCTCCTCTGCGATGTTTGCCTTGTCTTCTTTGATCACAGTGACAAAGGAGCAGTTGGACATGCTCAAAGACGATGAGCTGGCTCTCGTCATCAGCCGGTTCTCGCGGTTCCACAACAACCGCTTGAATCACCGGTGGGGTGGACCCAGTGGGGTGGACCGAAGGATGGATGCTATGGATCGGCGACCTCGACCACTTCGTCGCCAACTGTCCCAAGCGGAACAAGCACTCCTTCAGCAAGTCCACCTCCGACAAGCACAAGCAGAAGTGCAAGTACACCTCCGGCAAGCACAAGTCCAAGGGAGGCTTTGACAAGGAAGCGATGAAGCACAAGTTCATGAAGAAGTTCAAGGCAAGAGAGCGCGCCTTCCTCGCCTCCCTCAGCGACCTCGACTCCGACGACGAGCATGCTTCCTTCTCTTCAAGCGACGATGAGTCCGAGAAGAAGGTCGAGGACAAGCTGAACGGACTCTGCTTCTTCGCCGACTCCACCCACGGAGGCTTCTGCACCATGGCACTTGGTGACAAGGTGGAGGGCGGCAAGAGCGATGCTCCCGGTGATAACGATGACTTATCTAAGGTATCACTTTCCGTCGACGCACTTGCCGCTGAGGTTGAGGATTTGACTTCTACTTTGCTCAGTCAGGATAGTTGCTTAAGCGTGCTGCTAGTGATAGAAAAGAGTACAAGGCTAAGCTAGAAGTAGCGCTTAAGGAGCTTGAGCTAGTTAAGAACATTTTCATAGTGTCTGACAAGCCAGAGTGTGAGTTTTGTAGCGTTTACATGGTTGATCTTGCTAGTCTGCAGTCCAAGTATGCTAAATTGGCTGATGATTTTGATAGTGTGCATGCTTCACCTGTCTTATTGGGTGCATGCAAGTCTTGCTCGGACTTGCAATTTAAGTTGGCAGAGAAGAATGCCAAGCTTGCCTTACTTGAGAAGGCCAACTCAGATAGCACTAGTGTGGCTAAGTGTGCTCTTTGTGAGGGTTTAGAGCTAGAGATTGCCAATTGCCAGCATGACAAGGTGCGTACCGAGGAGGAAAACACATACCTTCGGACCATCTTGAGTTGGGTGTCTTGTAGTGAGCCGCAACTTGGTATGATGGTTAATCAATTCAGGAGGGAAATTAGTGGACCGGGATTAGGTTTTGCTTCAGGTGGGAAGGGTGATGATCTTTATAGCAAAGTTGGTGAGTGCAGTGGTGTGCCTCCGAGTGAAAAACCTACCACTACTCCCAAGCTTCTCAAAATCACACCACCTAAACCACTTGTGCCTTCCAACAAAGATGGAGTGTTTGAAGAACCTCCAAGAGCTTCACCCTAGAAGCAAGTGTGGATTCGAAAACTGAACCATCTAAGGAACCTACTTGACACACTCCCTTCCATCTCTGAGGAACCTCTTCCTAAAACCAAGCCACCTCCAAGAGTGAATCATACCCACAAGAAAGTGAGCCAAACACCTAAGAGAGAGGTGTACCATTGTGAGTATTGCCATAGGGATGGTCACTTGGTTGAGTTTTATTTTAGGAGGAAGAGAGATGAGAGGCGTGAGTTTGAGTTGAACAACCAAAACATGTACCATCCTCCCCATGATGTACATGTACCGCCTGTTCAGAGGCGCACTACTAGGCCTCGAGGTGCAATGCCTCAAGGTGCAATGCCTCAGGCTGTGAGACCACACGGTGGTCGTGCACGGTGGGGTTCAGGTCGTGGTCAATATGACTATGAACCTCGTGGCGGTGCTTTTGTGTCCCACAGCTCTAGCGAACCATATTTTCCCTCTCGTGGTGATCGCTTTCCTCAAATAGGATATGGTATGTCTGGTGTTTTTCCTAACACTTTTCCAGGGCAAATATACATCACTAGTATCCTTCTCAGTTTACTAACCCCAGTGGTGTGTCATTTGCTCATCCTATGTCTTTCTATTGATGTAGGACGGAGGCTTGGAGAACACATGGCTCATTGATTCCGGATGTTCGCGCCACATGACCGGAAGTTCAAAATGGTTCTCCAGCCTAGACCCCATGCAACACAAGGAGTACATGACATTCGGGGATAATAGCAAAGGTAAAGTGGTCTCTCGTGGAACCATTCGGGTTAACGAGAGCTTTGTTCTCAAGGATGTTGCTTTGGTCCCGAACTTGCATTTCAATTTGCTCTCTATTTCGTAACTCTTTGAGGACGGCTTTGAAGTGCACTTTAAACATGGCTTTTCTTGAGTTCTTGACTCTTAGGGAGATCTTGTGTGTCGGATTGTCCCTTTTGACTGTGTATTTCGAGCTGATTTTTCTCACTCATTTGGCTCTTCCCATTGTTTGGTGGCCGGTTCCTCTTCTGAGCTTTAGAAGTGGCATAGGAGACTTGGTCATTTAAGTTTTAACCTTCTTGCTAGGTTGAGCTCACTTGGCTTAATCCAAGGATTGCCCAAGTTAAAATTTGAGAAGGATCTTGTTTGCCACCCTTGTCGCCACGGGAAGATGGTAGCCGCTTCTCACCCACCTGTGAACCAAATTATGACCAAGGAACCTGGCGAGCTACTTCACATGGACACAGTTGGTCTAGCTCGAGTTCGGTCAGAAGGTAGGAAATGGTATGTGCTAGTGATTGTGGATGACTTTTCGAGATACTCTTGGGTGTTTTTCATAGAGAGTAAGGATAAGGCTTTTTCACATGCTCGAGAGTTGATTCTTCGGTTGAGAAATGAGTTCCCTAAGAATGCCATGAGAGCCATTCACAGTGCAATGACACAGAATTTAAGAACACTCATTTTGAAACCTTTTGCAAGTCTTTGGGTCTCAAGCACCAGTTTTCCTCACCTTATGTCCCGCAACAAAATGGCATTGTTGAGTGCAAGAATCGGACCCTTGTTGAGATGGCTAGGACGATGCTCGATGAGCATAGGACTCCTACGAGGTTTTGGGCTGAGGCAATCAACACGGCATGTCATGTTTCTAATCGTATCTTTCTCCGTGCTTTTACGAAGAAAACTTCTTATGAGTTGCGATTTAGGAGGTTACCCAAGGTGAGTCATTTCAGGGTGTTTGTGTGTTTCATCTTGAAACAAGGTAATTTGGACAAGTTTGAGTCCAGATCCTCCGACGGTATCTTTCTTGGTTATGCTTTGCATTCTAGAGCTTATCGAGTACTTAACCTTGAAACTAACCGTGTTGTGGAGACCTGTGAGGTCGTATTCGATGAAACTATGCCTTGTACAACCCCTGTCTTTGAGCGCGCAGGTGATGAAGAGCTTGGAGAAAGCATTTTTATGAAGGAGGAGCAGGACGATACTGATTGGGGTGATCCCGAGCCGACTCCATCGGCTGCCCCTATCGAACCTGCGACGACTACTTCAGCTCACAGTCCAGACCCCTCTACTTCTACTTCTTGGGGACCGTTGGAGCAGCTTCCTCAGCCTACACCGACTGCACCTGAGGAGGCACCTGCTGCTATTGAGGGGGAGGCAACTTCTTCTATAGAGGCTCCATGACACATTCAGCGTCGCCATCCCGCTCAGACGATGATCAGCGATATTGACCAGCGAGTCACGCGGTCCAGGTCGTATCACATCTCTCACTTCGCTCATTCTCCATTTGTTGTTTTTTTAGCCTCAAGATGTTGGACACGCTCTTTCTGATCCTGATTGGGTAAATGCTATACATAAGGAGTTAGAGAACTTTGATAGGAATCAGGTCTGGGTCTTAGTTCCTTCACCTCCAGAGTGTCATCCTATAGTTACAAAGTGGGTGTTTAAAAACAAGCAGAGTAAAGATGGGGTGGTTGTTAGGAATAAGGCTAGGCTGGTTGCTTAGGGGTATTGCCAGAAAGAGGGGATAGACTTTGAGAAAACCTTCGCTCCTGTAGCTCGCTTAGAGGCTATCTGCATTCTGTTAGCATTCGCTGCTGCTAAGGGCTTTAAGTTGTTTCAGATGGATGTCAAGAGCGCTTTTCTGAGTGGGTACATTGAGGAGGAAGTGTATGTTAGGCAACCCCTAGGCTTTGAAAATTCTAAGTATCCTAACCATGTCTTCAAGTTGCATAAAGCTTTGTATGGTCTTAAGCAAGCCCCTAGAGCGTGGTATAAGAGGCTAAAAACCTTTTTTTTGCTTAAGAAGGGGTTTAGGATGGGATCGGTAGATAAGACTTTGTTTCTTCTCAAGCAAGATAGTGACCTTCTCTTGGTTCAGATATACGTGGATGATATTATCTTTGGTGGCTCTTCTCACATTTTGAATGTCAAGTTTGCGGAGTTTATGAGCAGGGAGTTTGAAATGAGCTTGATGGGCAAGTTGACTTTCTTCCTCGGCCTTCAAATCAAGCAAACGCGGGATGAGACGTTCGTGCATCAAGGCAAGTACACAAAGGATGTCCTAAAGAAGTTTGACATGGGCGAGGCCAAGCCTCTTTCGACACCCATGTCGACTACAACGGCCCTCGACGCCGACAAGGATGGAGAAGCAGTCGATCAGAAGGAGTACCGAAGTATGATCAAGTCGTTACTGTACCTGACGGTGACAAGACCCGACATACAGTTTGTTGTATGCCTCTGCGCTCGCTTTCAGGCTTCCCCACGCACTTCTCACCATTAGGCGGTGAAGCGCATCATGAAGTATCTTTGGTTTACCCCCGAGTTTGGACTTTGATATTCTGCTTCTTTCTCGCTCTCTCTTTATGGTTTTTCGGATGCTGATTTTGCTGGTTGCCGCTTAGATAGGAAGTCCACGTCGGGGACTTGTCAGTTTTTAGGTTCATCCCTTGTGTCTTGGTCATCCCGCAAGCAGTCTAGCGTTGCACAATCCACCACAGAAGCTGAGTATGTCGCTGCTGCCGCTTGTTGTTCCCAGCTACTTTGGATGATAGCCACCCTACGTGATTTTGGTCTTGAGTTCTCTAGAGTGTCTTTATTGTGTGATAGTACTAGTGCCATCAGTGTTGCTAAGAACCCAGTACTTCACTCTAAGACCAAGCACATTGATGTTCACTTTCACTTTCTCCGTGATCACCAAGAGAATGGCGACATTGAGTTGCATCACGTAGCCACCTAGGATCAGCTTGTAGATCTTCTCACTAAGCCCCTCGATCAAGCAACTTTTGCTCGCTTGCGAGGTGAACTGGGTGTATGTTTCCCTTTTTAGAGGAGGGAAACACTTTGTTTGTTGTACACTAGTTTTAGTTTCTTTTTTAGTCTAGGTTTTGATTTGTCTTTGTATGATAGTGCATTTGCATTGTATTTTGTGATATACTTTTATTTTGAGCTTCATGTATATAACACTTGGAATAAAACTATGCTCTTGTTAGTATGCCATGTGAGTACTTTGTGGTGCTTGACAGCTTAGGGTCTTATTGATCATCTGCTACATGTTATGAGTTGAGCATGATTTTCTAATATGAACTCATTTAAACTTGCTGAAATTAAAAATATTCACCGCTTGAGATGGTAATTAGCATGTATAGGATGTTGAGATCCCTTTATGCTATATTGTGCATGCTTGGTTACTATGTCTCATGCTTTGAGTCCCACACTTGCTTAGATACTTTACTTGTGCTAAAATCTAAAATCTAAGTAGGTTGAATGAAAAGATCGAGATAGGTCCGTATTGTCCCATATCAAGGTATCGAGACTGCTTTCAGTTGCATATTTGGATGAACTTGAGCCTTGTAGTGGATGACCAAAACCATTGCTTTGAGCTCCTGATTGTCTTTTGACATAGGCTCCGCTTGGTTGAAAAGTTAGGCTTGATAGTACGGATAACCTCTCGCATACACATGCTTGACCAATACTTGTAATTTGCTGCCAACTCTGAAAGTCTGATAAAATTGACAAGTTTAAGGTCTTTGACATGATGTGTGACCATGGTTTGGGGTAGTTCACCTTGTTTACACATGACTAGCACTAGGTTGATTTTCACCTTGCATTTGCCAAGTGCTATCTTTTATGGTGAACCCTTTTCTGAAAGAACTTAAAATCTGCTCAAAACTGCTTACACTTCATATTCCATATCATTTGATCAGTTTGAGCATATGCTAGCACTGTCTATTGATGCCTTACTCACTTGTCTTACCGGCTAGAGCATCTTTTCACTTTGATTGCTATATACCTGAAGCTTCTGCATTTATGCATATCATTGTATTTTAGGCTTGTTGTGTGCATTATTCAACAAGGGGGAGAAATTTGACACACACACATGCCTGACACATCTCATGCTTATGTCAAGGGGGAGTCACTTGACATGTCTTTAAAGGTTGTCTTCTCAGAGGGAGAGACTAGTTCTCAAGGGTTGAAGGGGAGAAGATTGTGTGCACTCATATATGCATTTGCTCAGGGGGAGTTGTATGCATTGCTTCTTGCTAGATGTGTTGAGTCTTTTCCTCTTTCTGAAGGATCTAGCGTTTCGAGTGCTTCTTGCTTGGCTAGCGGTGTTGAGCCCGCTTTCTGCCTCTTTTTGAGCGCTAGCCATGTTTTGCTTGGTTGCGTCGAGCCATTGCCCATGTCTTTGGGGACCAAGTTGTGCTTGCTTCAAATGACCCCATTTGGCTTCTCTTTGGCTTTTGGTCGTTTGGTGAGCTTTCTTCTTTTCTTCTTCTTCTTCTTCTTCTTCTTCTTCTTCTTCTATTTCTTTTTCTCAGCCATGGTGTGTTGGTGTTGAACAATGCACTCATCAAGGGGGAGATTGCGAACGCAAAGTTTATCCTTGTGGTTCAGTTGTGATGATGAGTGATTGATTCAACTACTAGCATCTCGAATGGGGTGCTACTGACGGTGGTGAAAGCCACGAGTTCCACATGTGCCTTGGCTTGTGTTGTGCAGGTGTCGAGCATGGAGGCGGTGGCCGACGGCGGGTGAAGGTCAAGTGATGGCGGGCCGCGCTCAATGGACCGGGAGCGGTGAAAGGGCGGACGCATCGAGACTTGGACTGAGGGACCCGGAATCGTTGGGCAGGATCGCGTTGCTGGCACTTGGCTTCGACAAGTGCAAGAACATGGGCCAGTTTGTTTGGTTTGGACCTCAAAACCAATGGAGGCGGGTTTCGGTGGTTTGGGCCTCAAAACCACCCGGCGGGTTTCTGGGTTGAGCCTCAAAACCCTGGCGGAGGTCCCGAGGCGGACGGACGGCACGTAGCGGCATCGGGGAGTTCGCGTCGAGGCGAAGCTACCGGTGAGAAGGCGCGGTGGCTGTTAGATCGAAGATTGCATCGAGTCGGTTCGAGTTGGATCGCAATGTCCCTAGGGCTAGGCGGTTTGCTCAGAGTTGTATCGGGGGCAAAAACTGGAAAATGAAATAAGTCCGGTCGATAAGTAAGGTGGAGGGAGCCCCATCTCCCTCACCTCTCCCATTTGCATATTCCTTCATCCTTTCTAGGGTTTCTCTCTTCTAGGTGCTAAGTGAGAGAAAGGTCCACTAATCATTGCAATTAGTGTAAGAACCAAGTTTACTCATGGAAAGGAGGTCCCGAATCCTCCTTGTTTCCTCGTTGGGTCAGATTGATGTGTTGATTCGCGTTTTGATTGTTGTTTTTCGCGTTCTTTATTTTTCCTCTTCTCCCCCCTTGTTCTCGAGTCGATTTCTCAAGCTATGGTTCATTATTTTGTGCACCGTTTGTTGCTTTGCTCGACCTTTGCTTGTAGGAGAACACTTCCACCGAAGGGTTTCTCCCAATTCATCTCGTGCAAAGAGATCGAAGCGATTCTTGGTGACGCCTCGTTTTTGCTCATTTTCGTTGCCCCCTTTGTGATTCCCGTTGATTCATCCAATCTCAAGCTATGATCTCTTAGAGGGAGCTTCTCCACGGCCTTAGGAACCTACGATTCAAATTTGGTTGCAGTTGGTTGAGATTTAGAGGAGATCGGGCGGATTGAAGATCATGGCGATTTTCGTTCGTGCTGTTCGTGTGCTGGAACCCGTGCTGAACCTCAAGCATTTGAAGTGTGACCCTCGGCGGTCTATAGCTTTTTGTTGCTCGAGTCCCGCTTGTGCTGAACCTCAGCATTTAAGTGCTGAACCTCGTGGGTCCGCTGCCGTTTCAGTTTCGAGGAGTTTCTTGTTTCCGCTTGGCTTTTCGTTGCTTTGAGTGTTCCGCCCGTGTTCCCTGGGTCTACCGGAGAGCATCCAGTCACCTGTTGACTCGAGAACTATTCGCGTGTGAGTTTTGGGTTTTTGGAGGGTCTAGTGGGACAAAGTGGCCATTTGAAAGAAATTTTGATCGGCTCCCATTCATCCTCTCTCTCGGTCGCCGTTTTCGGTCCTTCAATGTGTCTACTATGTGACGTGGCTTGTGAGCAATTGCTTGGCTTGAGTCCCTGCTGTGGTGGCAAGAACACAACGAGGATTCTTGAGGATTTTTTTTCTTAACTTCCCACTAATTTTGTAGTTATTTTCTTTTGCAGTTGCTAGCGAGTATAGGGACATTCATTATTCTTAATAAAAAGAATTATACATATTGGAAATGATTTTTTTTCTTCTTAGCTTAACCGGAAATCTTTTAGCCTTGGATTCTCTTGAGATACTCCTACACTTTGTGCTTCGACCTCTTCTTAGGTGGTTTGGAAACTGCCGTTTCCATAATGTCTTTACTTTAAGTAATGTGAGTTCTCATTAACCTCTTTACGATTGTAGTGCCAAAGCAGTTAAATACATTTAACTTGGAAGTATCGGGAAGAAATATAGTAAGATGACAAAAAATGTATTATAACACTCATACATGCTGCTACATGATTGTTTGGACAAGTATGACCAAATTGGCAAGTGCTTGATTGACAACTAAACTCGTAAGACAGAATAGAACAGTATTGCAAGATTTTCTTAGCCACCGCAAAGTGTGGTTTCAAATTTTCTAAGCACAGTTGTGTGCAAATTATGGCCAAGAACCAAACATCCCTTAATCTCTATTGTCTACTAATTGCGACATTGACGTTGGACAGCAATACATCCATTTGATCAGACTTATAATGAACAGTCCGGTACGAAAAAAAAAGATTAAAAGATTGTAATAGTACAACCAACAAATCAATGAATGAAAAACGTACCAATATTTTGACGGTTGACGTGACTCATTCACGGTAGGGCATTGCTCTTATATTTATTTTGACGGTTGACGCGACTCTTTCGCGGTAGGGCATTGCTCTTATATGCATCATATATAGCGCACTGCATCTTTTTGCATTATTACAGGGCATTATCTATTGTGACTAAAAGCAGCACTCAATTATATTTTGTGTTGAAGAAGACATCCAGGCTAGCATTTTACACCGATTCTAGGAAGTTTAATTTCTGGCAATATTTTATCTGAACTACCACAAACTAAGCTCGCAGAACAGCCAATTCCGGCTGCCATCCCTGTCACAATTATAGTTTATACACATCTGACTAATTAAGCAAGCAAAGCATAAACTAATTAACCAAACAGTCGTTCATAATTATAGTTTATATTCATGAGAAATGCTCCGGTGGTCCTTTTTAAAAAACTTGCACAAATCTTAAAGCACCTAAGTAATTAATTAAAATTAATTTTCATTTGGATGTGGACTCGGGCTTGGGCTGATCCGGCCTATCCATCGAGCTGGGGCTGTCTCTGCTTGCTCTGTCGGGGCCTGTTCATCGAGCTGCAGCGGCCGCCGTGACTACCCCTGCCAGACTGCTCGACAACCTCGTCGCCGGTCGCCGGTGCTCCACGTCCGGTCCGTGGACTCGACCGAGGTGGGCTCTCAGGAGGGCGCGTCCATGGGTGGCCTGAGACGCTATTGCTCTCGGGCGACTCCTAAGGCTCGGTTTCCACGCAGACGGCGTCCCCGCACCGGCGGCAGGTGCTTGCGCGTGGCGGCGCTCGGCTCCACGAAGTCGTCGCTGCCGGCCGGCGTGTTGACGGAGCCTTTGTCGTCGGTGGAGTGGCTGGGCTCGTATTCGCAGGTGCGGTTCTCGGATGACGAGGAGTTGAGGTTGACGCACGCGGGGAGCGACAAGGACGGCGTTGCCGGCGCGGCGGAGGGAGTGCCTGCGGAGGTGGACTCTGGAGGTAGTTGCGGACGTCCTTGAGCAGCTGGTGGTGTACGAGCCGGGGTTTTGGTCAAAATCGCGCGACGCTCGCAGCGATCGGCACCTGGCTGTGTCTGTGCAGCGGGTGGCCTTTGGGTCAGGCTCTCGGCCTCGCCACCCCCTGCCTGTCGCCTTCGTCTTCGGCGAGTGCCTGACCACCCCAGGCACCCACTACCGAGTGGCGGTCGCTGCGAGCTGTGCCGGCACCATTGCTGTCGCCGGCCTCAGCCTCGCCTCATGTCCTTCCGCCCCAACGTGCGCCGCCGCTGCCAAGCCGAGCACGTCCGTGTAACGTGGATTGAAAAAAACTTGAGGTCTAATGCTATGGATCTGAGTGGACTAGGACTGGGCATGGGTTGGACATGGATAGGGTCATCCAAGTCCACATCCAAATCAAAATTAATTTTAATTAATTACTAGGTGCTTTAAGATTTGTGCAAGTTTTTTTTAAAGAGGACCACCGAAGCATTTCATTCATAGCATTCCTGGCGCCTCGTTGCCATTACTACGCTTATCGTTGCACGATCCCAATCTGCTGCAATTTGTAGGTCACTGTAGCCTATAGGTCAGGTCAGGCAAGCCCGGAGAGTAGAGTTGTACCAACCGGCCATTCTAGCTCCGCTCTAGGCTTAAGCCTGGAGAGTGTACTGTAGATGGGGTGGTGATAAGATCTGTGAACGAAAGGTTTGGATGGATGGTGTTTGCGTCTTGGACGCGAAGATCTCGGACGATTGCCTTAAGTTTTTGGACCTTAGCTAAGCTATTACCTATATATAGGCTAGCTTGGTTAGTTACACACTCAAGTCTGACTACTAGTAAGCAATTTCTGAACATTTCCATTCCAAAATGGGGAATGAAATTAAATGACCCATGAGCAACTAACGGAATCGACTTGTTGCCTGCGTACTCACTCCCCTTTCGATCGTTTATTAATTAATTAATCTGCTGGTTATGTTTGCTTCTCGTTTATATTTCTGTTCATGTTTTTCCAATGCTAGCCGCTGCTTGGACCTGTAAACATGGCACATGAGGAAAAGGCTACATGAGCCTCTCTATGTATCTTTTGCTTCAGGGTCTTCCGTTTTGTTTGCTGATGGGCAATGGTGCTTGGCTTACCTGATCGATGCACGCATGGGTGACGAGATTCATGCATTGATCTTTGACATCATATTGATCAACAAGAATAATGTTCCAAACTCTCTAGCCGTCCCCTTTGTTTACTAGCTAGCTAGCACAACATACGGTTGTCATCATACTCACAGGGCATAGATTTGTGTCAGGTCAAACCGGAGAGCTCTAGCTAATTCATCCCCTCATCATGTCATGTCATAAGTCATAAGTCATCTGCGCTGCTCATCACGCCGGATCAGCAATCACCGATATGTTGTTTACGTATCCCTTCACTACTCTTGACTCTCGGATCTGGCTGGCCGACACTGTGACGAGCTCAGACGTGCCATGCCAACGCCTCCTCTCCTTGCATGCTCCTAGCTGCGCTGCTTGCACCTGACCCAACCCCGGACGCCACGTAAATTCCTGAAATCGATCAATGCAAGTAGGCGGTTGAGGGGAAGCACCACCACCACAAGGCACACAACAGGCGCCGAGGCGCGTGAGCAAGAACGACCAATGCAAGTCTAACACGAGCACCACCAATCCTCGATCAGAGCCTGCAATGGCGATGGAGGCAGGGTTCTACTTCAACCGTTCAAGGATGGCTGCCAACAGGCTACGCGCAGAGCGACGGACGGACGACTCGTGGTCGCGCTAGTTACGGCTGCAGGGTTAAACTAATTCAAGCCAGTCTACCGAGCTAGTTAGCTAGGTCTGCCTGCCCGATTTCTGGATGTGTCCTGTGTCGGTGTGGTGTGGTGTCACTGATCGGGCTCCTGCCCTCCAGGTCAGCAGGCGTCAACGTTCAACGATACGACCCACAGGCATGCTGACCGATCGGTTCTGCCACTGATCCGTCTAGTCTTGAAAAAACCGTTTCTTTTTTCCTCTTTCACTTTGAATGATGCTGGATTGTGAAGTCAACCGCAAGAATGTCGCCCTCTCACTTTATGTATAAGATAAGATAAAAGAGCAAAATTTATAGTTGGTCCCTGAACTTGCCAGCATTATCGGTAAGTCTCTAAACTTAGCAAACAATGTTATCTAGGTCCCTAAACTTTTAGGTGATCACTGCAGGTACTACATTTGGTCGGCAATGTTATCTCGGTCCTTGAACTATCAAGGTGACCACCACAAGTTTCTAAACTTGGTCGATGTTGTTATCCTGATCCAAATATGATCTAACCCACTTTTTATGGTAGTAAAACTCTAATTAGTTCAGCCATTCACTTCAAGTTTTACACACTAGGAGGAACTATAAGGAGGAATATCAGTGGTAATAACCTATAATAAGGTCATTCATTTTAACGTGCAATCAGTTTTGCTTTTTTTAAAAAAAATAAAGTTAACTCTGCTATATTTCAAATAAGAGAGTCAAATTTTGTTGCTTGCGTGGAAAACAATATGCCTTCCCTTTTTCATTCTTCATGGAGGTCTTTATGGTGGCTGCACGGTGCATATGGAATGAAAGAAATGTAGTCATTTTCAATGGAAAGGTACCTAGTGTATCTTCATGGAGGAATAGTTTATTTTGAGCAAGACATTTTATTTCATCTTTACAGGATTAAGCTCCTTCTCCACCCTGCTATTCCATTGTGGTTAGACAGCTTGTAATCTTCAGTTTTCAGTTTTTTTTTCATGCACTTTCTCTGGGTTAACCTTGGTTAACTTTGTAAATCTTTTGGATCCGCTCTTCTTTATATAAATGCCGCTGGGGGCTTTGCCCCACTGTTTTCGTTAAGAAAAGATATACAAATAAAAGGAAGGATTATCTACCCAACAAGCCACAACAAAGTATTTTTTTGGCCTCCCAAGTCCCAACATCCAAAGTTATGAGCATCCATGCTACGCCACTCTGGTTGTTTTAAGTGTTGAAAAAAAATCCAAGGCATCTCTAATGTGCTCGACACCCGACTTTTATTAAGTTACATCATGTATTCTTAGAAATTTGCAGGGAAAAATCATTGCAGCTCTAACATAACTTAACTATAGGCTTGTCATAGTCAAATTCACTATAACTAGAAATATGAACAAAAGTTATTTTTTTTAATCACCTCCATGCTTGCTACTTAATACGGAGATAGGAGAACAAAAAAAAAAAATCAGATGTAGTAAGGCTAGTCGGCCAGTCTTAGTAAGGATTTCATGAGTGTTTCATAAGCATTAAACAAGCTTACAAGTCACGGTATAAATGTAGAAAAAGATTATGAAAGTTTTCATTAAAATTAAACCTGTCTACACTGTTTCCCACTCATTGAAGTCTTGAGAACCTTCTCAAAAAGCAAGATGTATGCTTGTTTTAGGATGGAGAGAGTGTAGAAGAAAAAGTTCAAACCAAGGTCTTCAAACTATTAATTTTTCGTAACACTAAGTTCTATACAGAAATAATGCATATATATTTAGAGTAAAATACGCCCTAGGTCCTCAAACTTTTGACGTCTTCCCATCTGCATCCTCAAACTAAAAAGATGACTATCTAGGTCCCTAAACTAATGTCATCGCGCACCAAAGGTCCAAAGCCCGCCACGCTAGCGCCAGCATCTCCGATGTGGCAGTGCCACGTTGGCAGCTGGTCTATGTGGTCGTGCCAACTTCCAGAAAAACCCCTGTCCGCTTTATCTTTCTTACTATCAAGTCCTTGGACATCCATGGCCTCCACCAGCCGCACATGCATGGCCCCCTGGCGTCCGGTTCACGCACACGGCGGGCTCAACAATTGAAAATGAAGACATGATGTTGTTGTACCACTGGCCAACACTGCCGAAGCAGCACTTAGAGAACCCCACGCCGACGCATCTCGTCTGAGGCTCCGGTGGCACGCGCAGACACCGTCCCCTCTCGCCTGGCACGAGCCGAGCCGCCGCTGCTCCTGGGCGCCGTGCACTACCTCCTCCGCGACCTGTTTGAGCACCCAAGGCCCGACGTGCCGGAGGACTACGCGTATAGCCTGTGCAGGTCAGCCTCCAATCCTTGCTACGCCGCCGCCGCGCTTGTCTCCCAACTCCGCCTGGTGTCCGCGTCGTGCTAGAGTAGCTTGCGTGCACCGAGTTGGCGCTGCCAGCAACAACAACCGCGGCCGCGACCCTCTCCGTGGTGGTGGCGCTGCTCGAGCGGGCCATGTCGCGCGTCTGTCCCTGGCGCAGGAGGCCGGCCCCGTGGTGTCGCACCTGTGCCGCGTGCATGAGTCTGGCTTTGGCACGGCGTTCGTCGAGCACACGTGCACGGCACTGCTCTCTCACTGAGTCGTAGATCCGCCACTCTGTCGCCGCTGGCACGACGTCCTCGTCATCTGTCGCAGTGTCCGCAGGGAGGTGCGACTGCCATGGAAGGGAGGAGGACAAACACAGCGTCCTCTTTGTGCAACTAGTCTAGGCAGAAGAATGCGGAAGGGAAGCCATGGATGAAGGACACGGCGGACATGCTGGCGTTGACGCACATGCAGGTCGTGGCCACCTGACACCTGTGCGTTTGACTAGTGAATATTGCGCCATCCTCAGCCACAGCCTGGCGGCTCTGGCCAGCCTCACGGCGCTGTCGCTGGACCAGAACCAGCTGGACGTGCCGATCACGCGCTGCCGCCAGGGCTAGCTCCACCTCAGCCAAACCTGCTAGCCGGGGAGATCGCGTTTGTCGGCGAGTCCGTGGAGTGGCTCAGCAGGTGGCTCGACGTGCGGGGCAACGACGTGCTGTGGATCGGTAGGGGCCTGCATGGGAGCGGTTATCTGGGGCCGCCGCCGTGCGTGGACAGGCACAACGGTAGCGTCCGGTGGTAGGCAATGGGCACGGGTGACAGTTTACGCGGCCGTCGGCCAAGCGAGAAGGTGTAGGTGAAGGACGAGGCTGAGTTGCCAGCGACAAGCGCCAGGTGTTGTGCATGCGCCGCCACAACCGCTGCATGTGGGCGCGCGTGCAACCAGGATTCTAGGAAGGAGAGGAGGGGCTTCGGTGTGAGAAAGAGAATGGGGGCAGGGTTCTTTTTACAAGATAGCATGGCCACACTGTGCAGCTGGCACCGTGGCACAGCCACGTCAGATGTTGGCAATGACGTGGCTGGTTTTGGATCTCTGGTGCGCGGTGAAAGCAGTTCAGGGACCTGGATAGTCACTTTTTTAGTTTAAGGACGTGGATGGGAAGGCGCCAAAAGTTTAAGGACCCGTGGTGCATTTTACTCATATATTTATTTGGACAAGATTTAAGTCAAACATTGGAAATATAAATTATGAATAACTTTTAAGTTGTTGAGTTTAGAAATGTGAAAA